>JAJMBO010000083.1:0-59154 GCA_030585065.1 Blastobotrys persicus
ATAAATCCACATAATCAATGATTATCAAAATTACTAGATCTGTTAATATTAAATTCTTTACCATAAAAATATCTATATATATCTTTATTATCTGGATTTCTAATAGCTCTAATAACTTGATCATGTTTATGATACATTCTTATTTTTCCATTTATTAAATCTATAACGTGTTTTATACCATTATAATTACTAACAACAACAATTAGTTTCCGAACAACGCTACGTAGTCTAATTGATTTTACCTCCGTTGGTACTTAGGCTTACATAATGAGCCGATAACTCACCATATGAAGAAAGGACAACGAACAAAAGTCTACGACATGTCAACTTCCTTTGTTCCAATCGAAGCCACACAGCGCAAGCCACCAACTACGGGGAACTTAGTTATTTGCCTGTCGATCATTAAGGCATCGAATAACACATGGAATAAATCTTGGTTCAAAAGAATGATTAAAACCAAGTGAATGGATCCAACTTCACCACGCTTGCTCTCAATCGACAACATCAGGCCAGCAGTAGACTTTTCAATGTCTTTATATATGATCCTTTTAATATCTAATGTTTTACGTATATTAGTATTACAGCTCCTTTCATTAGCTTTTTTTTTTTTTTTTTTTTTTTTTTTTTTTTTTTTGTATTCTGCAATATCCATTTGTCTCTCGACATCCAAACCTAAGCAAACCCGAAACATGTTCACTAAAACACCGCATTGACCCCAACAGGTAGGTTCTCATAGCACCAACTAGAACAATGCCGTCCCGAGAGAGACATTTTCCTGAATAGGCCTTGGTGTATCATGTTTGGCCGTTTCCTGTCACACCTCTCACACACGCTGTGACAGCCAAATGAAGTCTTACACATGACAGTATCTTCACGGGAAGCACTTTCCTATTAGGGCAACACACTATCCTATTTAGGATCCATGATCGTCAACTACTTGATTCAGAAGGCCACATCTTCCAGCGTTGCGGTTTTTACATGATGGTATTTAACCCGCCAATCTCTATATGAGATCTTCACTCGCCAGGCAGTGCACGAATTGCCACCGACCGTGCTGCAGGATGCTCACATGGGCCATGCATGTTGGCTGCCGGATGAACCATTCCCCAAGAGAACCTTTTCAAACAAAAATTTGTCTAAAACATAGACAAAACAGAAACCTCCGGTTCGAAACATTACAATTATTTTACTCTCTTAGCTTGATCGCATTCTTCGTCTAAATGTACTTGTACTAGCGCATTCAGTTTCAGTTATGCAGCAGCATACAGATATTTTTTTGCTGCCGCCTTTAATTTGTGTCAAAAGTGGGCGGGCACATCCCCTAAACTAATGCAGCGTGTAGGTAGGCGAGAAGTAGACGATATAATAACATTCCACTTTGGTATTTAATCCATAAAATCTAAAACTACAAAATAAAACAAAAAGAAAGAAGGTGGTATCAAGCGCTTAGTTGTAGAGAACAAAGTGGGCCTCACCACCGGAGACAGCAACGGTGCAGCCGCCAGTAGAGTCACCACCGATGAACTTGCCGTTCTCGTACTTGCACTCTCCAGAGACAGTAGCGCCATCGCCAGCAACAATCTTGACATTGAAGTTGGCAGCCTTTCTGTTGTTGGGGTTAGGGATCAAAGAGAGCCAAGATTGGTCACCAACAGCACCGGCACCGAACTCAAGTGGAGCCCAGTTGCCAATACCAGAACCCTCGGTTCCCCAAGCGCAACCCTTTTGGTAACCGACACCAGCATCATTGACGTAGAATTGAGCAGAAGTTGGCTTGCCCATCCACTTGTAGTAGTTGTCCTGGTCAACAACAGTCAAGATGTTCTCACTACCACCTTCAACGACGGTTGGGAGGACCATGTTCTCAGTACCTGGGTAGTCAGTTCGGCAGATGGAAACCTCCTTATCAAGCTTGGAAACAACTCTGGCAGACTGAACACCCCACTTACAGAGATAGTCCTCATCCTTGTTGGTTCTGTAGAGCTTGCCGTTCTTGCACTGAAGACCACCAACAGAAACACCGTTGGCAGGCTGGTCAGATGGCCATTGAGTCTTGGACATACCAGGCTGGCATGCATAAGAGCAGTAGGCACCCTCATCGCACTTACCACCAGTAGAAGCGTCCTCCATGTGCTCAATACCGGACCAGCCACCAAATCCAAGGTGGTCCAAAGCAATCACACCCTGACCAGATGGGAAGTCGGAACAGTCGATAGTACCGTCTTCGAACTTTTCAGTAGGCTTTTGGAAAGCCTTGAGGTCACCGTTGATACCGCCGGTGTTGCCGCCATTGTTGCCGCCATCGCTGCCACCAGTAGAGGATGGAGCAGCAGAGGACGAGGCCTGGCTGGAAGATGGCTGGGCACTGGAAGTGGCAACCGAGGAGAAAGAAGATGGCTGCTCGGAGACGCCAGACGGATGAGGCAAGTCAGTTCGTTGAGCAGCCGAGCCGGGGCCGATGATGGCATTGGCCTGGAAGTCGCCAGAGGACGATTGTGGGGCAGCAGAAGTAGCAGGTGGCTGCTGTTGCTTCTGCTGCTCGTTGTTGTTGCTGCCAGCAGTCTTGGTCTGTTCGATCACATTGCCGTTGGCATCAACCGTCTTGGTCACATAGACGTACTGAGTGGCCAAGGCACGCTTATGTTCGTGGTGACCAATAGGGGTTGCGACCACAGAACCAGCTAGGGCCGCAAGACAAAGCGCAGTAGTATACTTCATCGAACGTTAAAAGGAGTGTCTGAAATGAAAGGAGCGTAAGTCTATAATTCGTAACAGTCGTTGGTTAGTAAAGGAGCGAAGACAATGACACTAATGCCACCAGCGCCAGTTGTGTATGTGTAATAAGGGGGAGTGTGGTTGGAGAGGGAAGGAATGCGAGCCCATGCAGTATTATATGCCACAAATGATAGCCGAGGATTGCACGCAGCAGGCGGCTGCCGATGAAAAAAAAAAAAAAAAAAAATGGGTAGTTCTTCCGAGAGTCCATGCTCATTGCTTTTTCCCAGGGGCTTCGCGTTAACGCGCGCGCAAACCACAAAAAACAAAAACATGCGCTGTCTTAACCAAACCAATGTTTCTCCCTCCCGAGAATGCGCGGCAAGCGCGCGAGAATAAACATGAATAAGGAGCGATGGAAAGAGAAGGTTTAGGAGTTTGGAGAGATAGTGTTAAATTAGACGCGAGATATAACCGTAAGCCGGCTCATATCTCAAAGCATCTTGGTAGATTGGATCTCGACAATGTCGAGATTAGGCCAGCCTCCAGCATTTTTCCCCCTTTGGCCCCCAAACCAACCACGCTTCTCACCACATACACATAGCAAACGCTAGAAAAGCTCGTCAAGGTCGTGGTAGTACTCACCAAAAAGAAAAGGTATCACGTAGGAAAAAATAAAAAAAAATAGCAGAAAGCTGGTGCTTAATGATAGACAGACTTGAAAGTCGGATACACCTGTAGAAAAACGCTAAAAAGGGATCGCTATGTGTTCCCTCAATCCGACGAGCGGGTGCATTTGCTTAAATACACGCAGCATATTCATGCTCGCCTGGGTTATGTAATCCCCGCAAAAAAAGTAATTTTGCTTAATCTTTTGCGGCGGGTAACCCGAAATGGAAGCACATAACCAATTTTTGGCGATCGTGTCCGAGCTGAACGCTCACAATCTTGGCCTAGCATGCATGGGTTAACCCACCCTTGCTGGTTTGAACAATTTACAATTTTTCATTAATACACCTGCAATAGGAAAAGCTGTAGACTGTCTGCGAATTCCCTCTTCTAGTGCCACCGTTGGTATGCTTTCTCGATGAGTATAAGGGGGGGTGTAGTCAGGAGCTATTATTGTTTGACCCTCTTCTCCCCTCTCTACGCGCTGGGTCGCGTGGGAGATCATGAATACTTATCTTGCACTTGTACCCCCTGAGTGCAGGACTACTGGGGTGGTTTTTTTAGGGATCGCGCTTAGAATAGGCCGTTCTTGAGCTACTATGAGCCATGCGCTTCGATCGGACGGAGTTCATGTTGAAATATTATAGCCATAGCTTGGACATGCAGGGATCGGTGTTTGGAGGGTCGAGTGTGTGGCTAATCCTAGTTTGAAGTATATATAATCAACTGAACCACGCAGATTGTCATTCTAAGACCCGCACTTGGTCGGGTGTGTGGCTAATCCTAGTTCAAGGTGTATATAATCTACTGAGCCACGCAGATGGCCTTCTATGATCCGCCCTCGGAAATGTATATACGTTGAGATATTCATTGGCCGTTGATGGCAACAAGGATTCAGGTTCCAGAACCGGCCTGTGTAATGTGCCAATATAATAAACCACTAACCTCCGCCCGAAGTGAAGGAGGTTACCATGTACAAGACATCTTGTCTTTTTGCTTCAATTCCTCGCAACATGAGACGCTGGCAAAATCACAATTCCCTTATATGCGTACTAATTTTCAACGCGGCAAGATAGAATCTCGCGCATTGGTTCAAGGGTCCAAAGACCTTGCCCACGCCCCGAAGGTGGATATTTGGTACTCCCTATTAATCTCCATTAACTAGGGATATTTGCTCAGCCATAAACGGCACGCCGGAAAGTCACTAAAAATATGGGCTTATTATTCTTGCGGTTTCTGCTCAGACGCCCTGGCTGGGCGTTGTGTTAACCGTACCCGTGGTGATTGGAATGTCTACGCGCACACTAACACAAAAGTAGCATCATCAGTTGTTTGCAAAACCTGTACTCACAGTCTTTCTCTGTTAAATTCCTTCCATCCATTGCGCAACAACATACTCCGTCTGTACATAGAAATCCTAAGTTTGTTTCGTTTTGTTTTTTGTGGCTATTATTACTCGAACCAAGGAGACTCTTCCGTATGCAGATCGCTGACTAGCCCAGTAAATAAACATCAGGGCAAGGGCTTCAAACCGTGATCAATGAATACAAATCGATAATTAAACAATTCAATTGTTTTCCGTTATTTAACATTAAGACTCACAGGACATTTACCTAAATACGAGCATAGATACGGTATTGCATCATGATGATATAGTAAGTGTCGTTCTCACAAAATAAAAAAAAAAAAAAAAAAAAATTCGGTTGACAACCCGGCTGCTCGATCGCGGAGCATCTACTTTCCATAAAGGGAGCACAGGAAACAGAGTCGAAAGAGAAAGATGACTGCGTCCCTCGAAATGCCTATTGCTCTCAGGCGTTCAAGACGTTAAGCCGAGATTGTTTGTGGGCTCATCCGCAGCCACTTCGCTGTGTTGCTGCTTGAATACACAACAAAATTACGTGTCGCGACAGGAGTCGCCTATACAAAAACCCCGTCTGAAAAAAAAAAAAAAAAAAAAAAAAAAAAAAGTGTCAAAGACGAACCTAGTATATTACTGTATCTAAGTAGTCAATTCCATAATGGTGTTGACAATATCAGAGTTATTCTTCTTGAGGGCGGCAACGGCCTTGCCTCTAGAAGCGTTTGCCTGGTCCATCACAAGCTTAATATCGTCCTCTGAAAGGCCAGTAGCGTCAACATTGGCCTCATCCTCTTCGGCGTCGTTGATAGAGGTCTTAGAAACAGCAGCTTCAAGGTCGGCTTGGATAGCATTTGGATCCTTGGAGGCACCGCCTTCCTGGGAAGCAGCAGCTGGATCAGCCTGGCCAGCACCAGCAGCCTGCTGAAGGGCAGCAAGACGTTGAGCCATGTCACCACCTTGGTTGTTGACCTTGGCCTCGCCAAAGACAACGTAGGTACCGGTAGCTGGGTTCTTGTACACATCAGGGTTGTCGATGGTGAAGATGATTCCTCTTGGCTTCTTGAAGAAAACTCGGGAAATACCATCAACCTTCTTCAGGTTGAGCTTCTCAATGAGCTTACGAGCCTTCTTTTCATTGCGGTTGTGGACAGTAACACCGGATCCGGTCTCGATGCCCTCGTCATCCTCTTCACCGGCGGCTTGGGTTTCAGTGGCACCGCTCTCAGCAGGAGTCTGTTCGGTGATTTCCTCAATCTTGGCCTTGGATTCTTCTTGTGACATTTTTACTGCTTTCTGGTTATACCTGGGTTTTGTCAAGTACAAAGACACTTCACCCTGAGTCTCGTTTCCTCCCAATCCTGCATCGCTTGGTTTTCCATTCTTATTGGCCAGCTCTCCTGCCTAATTAGGTAATACCCTTCTTCCCTAACCCCAGGATCCATGATGTTCCTGGGGCTTGACTTGGCTGCAGACGTAATGGAGATGTTCCTCTGCCACTGTTTCTCTTACAGGCTTAGTTACAAGCATAGAGTTGAATGTGCCATATTCCTCCCTAACTTAGTTATATTAGCAGCTGTTTTGGCTAGGTTGAGTTAATTGTGGCCTGATAATTGGTCGATGTGATTGATCCTCTTGGATCTGTGCTGGTAGTTTTATCCGTATACTGTGGTTCTGGTTGGCCATGATTGAACTTGTCCTGTTTATTGTTCTTCCTTGTCTCGTGTTTCGATGGTGTGTATGCTAATTGTTGCTTGACTTCGTTTTGCTATATACATACTACATGTTGACCCTATATGGAGTGTTATCTGTATTCTACTCTCACAATCATTCACAAGGAAAAACTTAAAAAAGGAAGAACAAAATAACAGAAGAACAGACAATACCGAGAGAACAATCAAACATAGATGCAAACAGCTTACAAAGTAGGGAGCGATGTGAACTTTAAACCGCAGACACCATGAACCCCCATCCACCAGAAGTCAAGATCATCAGAGAGAAAGTAACGGAAAACCGAGGAAACAAGAACACGAACTTCAACTACAGAAACCTCCGCGAGAAGCATAAGTCATCAATTTACAAGACAAGGGAGCGGGAGCAGAAAAAGAGAGGGTTTAAACACACCAAGACACCGCAAAAAACAAACACTGGGGACTCTCAAAGCCACAACAAAGAGATGAGAATTTCTAGATAGCATCTACTCTTTAGCATATTTTTCAGTCCATTCTTTAGCAGTTTGAATGGCAGCCTTTTCGTCGTCCTTCCAGGACTGGGCAACGTCATTAGCAAGCGGATCGTCAGGGTTAGGAGCGCCCAAGAGGGCCTGAATAGAGAGAAGGATCGTTCGAATTTGTAATGCAGGGGACCAATTGTTTTTAAGTACATCCAAGCAGATCCTTCCAAGTCGGTCGATATTTGGGTGGTAGATTTTGGTCAGGAAGCGGATCTTCGGGGCCTCCATTGGATAATCTTCTGGCAAAAACAGCTCTAGCTTGAACCGCCCGCCTTCATAGGGGCTCTGGCTAGGTCCGTCAATCATAACGTCGAAATAACGTAGGTTATCATCATGAGGCTGTGCCGAGATACCTGGGACTGGATCAGACACTAATCGTTCTGTTTCCTGATCACGCGGTGTTAGTTCATCATCAAATACTCTAACATTTCAAACTCACTTTAATGATCCGCTTAGGGAGTGCTGCGCTGCCGCCTGGTCCGCTCATCCTTACTAGAGCTCTAGTGGTTAGCAGCTTCAAAGTGTTAGTAGTCCGTAGTAAACCGCCATCCGCGGCAACCCGAGCCGAGCCGACGCAGCTAGCCCTCCCAACGGATTTGCCCTATCAGTTGCATAGATCTCAATTTTTTGTGCTAGTTAATGATACTATGCCAGCTCCCACTCCCAGAGGCAGAGTAATTGCTGCATTGGTGGGCGTTGTAATTGGCACATACTTGTCGTGGAACTTTATGTCTGATTATCAGCTAGTAGGTCGCTGCCACAAAGTAACAGTACCATAGCTAACCGAAGGCTCTTTTAGATCCGTCGCATCGACGACCCTAGTGAACGTGATGAGAATGGCCGCATCAATCGCGAATTTAAAGTATCTTTCAGACCCACACAGCCACTAACCAAGAAAGATGATGTAGATAACTCCAAGTAATGAATATTTAAAGGCTTCTGTTTTTGCTCTGGGGAATTGATGACTTTGCAACCTCTTCGTGCTGGAATGGAAGAATGGATATGTATAAACGTGCACCCAAAAAAGGAACAAAAAAAAAAAAAAAAAAAAAAAAAAATTTAAAAGATCGAAATCATGTACGAAATGAGAGCTGAAAGAACGGAACTATTGAAAATATATACCCGGGGAATTAAACCTGTTATTATATTTTTAAAACACACACATGAAGCACGCACGTTAAAAAGCAGACGTACATATACATTAAGCTTGGGCTTCTTCAGTCTTCTCCTCTGGTTTTTCATCAGAAGACTCCTTTTGACCCTCAAGATATTTTTTGTAAGCAGCCAAAGCCTCCTCGACACGGGACTTGAGACCAGCCTCATCGTCAACCAAAGCAATCAATTCGTTGTTATCCATGTCTAGGAGCATACCAGTAATCTTTCCAGCAAACTCTGGGTCTTGGACACCATCCTGAGCAATGATCTTAGGGTACAGGGCCTCACCAATGATTTGTTTTTGGGCCTCTTCTGGAGCACTTTGAACCAAAGCAGCCAAGGTAGCAGAGTCCTCCTTACCTGGGACTGGCATTGGTGCTGGAGGCTGGTGATGCCCATGACCGCCACGGGCACCGCCACGACCACCTCTAGCGTTGTAACCACCACGGCCGCCACGGCCAGCTGGCTGTGGTGGATAGCCGCCATTACCGTACACAGGAGGCATACCGTAGCCACCAGGCATCATTGGTTGACCATTTGGACCAGGGCGTGGGCCGGCAAATTGACCCTGAGGTCCTGGAGGCATACCATTGCGAGGTGGTTGCATCATCATCTGTGGATTACCGCCTGGGAATGGCATACCGCCTCTACCGCCTGGGACAGGAGGCATAAAACCTGGTTGTTGACCAGGTCCATAAAACATTGGGTTAGGCAAGTATTGACCTGGTAGACCACCAGCAGCAGCAGCTTGTTGTTGCATTCTGAGCTGGTTCTTAGCTTGAATTTGTTGCTGAAGTTGAGATCGTCTGACGTCCTTTCTTTGAGCAAGAGCAACGTAGAGTGGCTTGCCACAAACCATTCGCTGGTTCATATCAGTAACCGCCTTGGTGGCCTCCTCTGGGGATGAAAAGCAAACAAAGCCAAAGCCCTTGGATTTGCCCTGGTCATCAGTCATAACCTTAGCAGAGGTGATAGTGCCGTGGGCAGAGAACTCCTCCCTAAGTTTGTCATCATCAATGGAATCATCAAGGTTCTTGATATAAAGGTTAACACCTTGATACTTCTGCATCTTTTCCAATCTAGCAGCCTCGTACTGCTTCTTGAGCTCCTCCTCACGCTCATACTTCTTCTGAGCACGACCCACGTAAAGCTTTTTGCCGTTGGAAAGCTCCTTATCGTTTAGCTCCTCAACAGCCTTGGCAGCAGACTCGTGGTTTTCATAATTAACAAAGCCAAATCCTCGTGGCTTACCCTCCTGGTCAAGCGCAAGCGAAGCAGAAGTGATCTTTCCGAATGGCTGGAACATCTCTTCGAACTTTTCCTGAGTAATCTCAGGCTCTAGGTTCTTGACGTAGATGTTGGTGAACTGAGCCTTGAGCTGCTCTGCCTTGGATTGGCGGTCCTCCTTGGCAACGTGGTGACCAACGTATACCTTCTTGTCGTTCAACAACATACCATCAACATGCTTAATGGCACTGTCAGCTGCTTCAGTTGACTCGTAGTGGACAAAACCATAGCCCTTAGAGTTACCAAAATCATCAGTAGCGATCTTACAGGAAAGAATTTTGCCAAAAGCAGAGAAGGTATCATGAAGAGCCTTGTTATCAATGGATGGGTCAAGGTTCTTGATAAAGATGTTGCCAGCACCAGTACGACGAAGAGATGGGTCTCTCTGCGACCACATGATACGGCAAGCACGTCCCTTAATTGGCACATAGTTAAGTTCTTCCAAAGCACGCTCGCCATCAGATGCAGAGTGGAAGTTAACATAAGCATAACCCAAGGAACGCTTAGTGACTGCATCACGGCAGACGCGGATGGAGGCCACTGGACCAATCTGGTTGAAAATTTCGAAAAGCATAGCCTCAGTAACAGATGGGTCAAGCTCGCCAACATACAAGGAGGCGTTGGCAGCTGGTGCCGTAGAAGAGGTTTCTTCATTGTTGTTAGTGGAACCTTCAGCGGTCACGTCACCGGAGGTAGTAGCTGGTTGTTCCTTTTCAGCGGTCTGCTCAGTTGCACCAGCGGTGGCATTCTCCTGATCCTTCTCAAGAGTAAGTTTTTCCATGGCCTTTTCGGCGGCGGTAACGGAAGCGTCGTTGGACATTGTTAGGATGAGGCTGTTGAGAGAATATACGTTAGAAAACCTGGGTTTTGAGAAACTTATCAACGAAGTTTTCCGATTTTTTTATTTTTTTTTTCGTTTTTTTTTTTGTTTTTTTTATATTTTTTTGAAATATAAAAAAACTTTTTGTAGTGTGTGCAAAAAGTTCTCCAGAGAAAGGTGAGTTTTTTTTTTTTTTTTTTTTTTTTTGTCCGTAAAGCGCGTTTATCTGAAAAATTCCCAGAAAAAATTTGCCAGAATAGCTTTCAGTCCGAAAGCGAACATTTGAGAACCATGCGGCTGACCGATTCATACCGTTACCAAATCTATCTGATAATGCGGTTACCAGTAGATTTTTCTTGCTTTATCCAAGAGTGCTGTTTTGTCTACATTCGGCTACTTTTCTACTAAATGTCGAATTCCGCTAAGCTGGGATGCTGTCATAATATTCACTCAAGAAAGCGCTCTTTGAAAAGGGATCTAGTTCGCAGGATAGAAAAAAAAAAAAAAAAGAAAAAGTCTAACGTCCAATACTAGTCAGTTTAGATAGTGAATTAGATGGATTAGCTATATAGATGACGGATACACAATGTAGTGAAAAAGTTGGCATTTATGCTCCCGTTTGATAGTTCACATCCGTTTGAGATGCAGTTTTAGCTAGGTAAAAACATCATATAATCCGTTGATGTTCGATATAGAAGCAATTATTGCATAGTCGGATACGGTGGTTCGACGTTTCATAGGTTTTCATAGATATTGGTCATCAGCCAACACAGAGGTTAGCACCCAGACGTATAAAGTATATTAAGGCTGAGAGTAAACAATATAGAACTATCGTGTGTAGTGCGAAACAAATGGACATTAGTAACAAAAAAATACATCATCAATCTAATCTACTGTTTTGTGTTCTTTTCGCTTCTTGTTGTACATGGCCATGATCTTAGCTGACGGCACGCGCTTCGGCCAGAAGTAACTTGCAAAAGCCCACAGGTGCTTTCTGACCTTTTCTTTTTTATTAGAAGGAGATTCTTTGACCTTCTCTTCGATAAAATCACCAATAATAATAAGATCTTTCTTAAGAAGTAATGCAAATTCTTGACGGTCCATGCCGTTATTTCCCTGCTTAAGGCGGCGAAGACTATGCCGGACGGGGCGTAATGAAGCCTTGCACTCTTCCTCGTCCATGCTTGCGTATTCACTGTAATCATCGTCCTCTCTCTTGACTTTAGGATGGCCGTTTCCACTGGTCTTACGGGCCTGGCCAGAGGAGCTTTTTTCACGAGAAGCTTTATGAGAACTCTTGTCCCCATGATGATGATTGTGGTGTTGCGCAGAAGACGTCTGGTGATTATGCCTAGTATTTCCATTCGCCGAAGATACAGGGGTTTCGGATTTCGCCTTAGACTTGCGAGATCTCTTCTTAGCCTCTTCGGATCCTTGACGTGTATTCTGACCATCCCCATTTTCATCATCACCCTTCAAAACGGATATCAAATAATCAATCCTTCTTCCCAGATGAACCGAACCAGGCATCTTCGGCCCGACCTTCTTGTCAGAAGAGTCTCTTTCTTGTTTCTTTTCCACTCGATGCTCTTCAAGGAACATCTTGTCACCCATACCTAAACTAGGATCATCGCGTATAAGCTGCCAAGCACCGTAGCCATGTTTCCGTACACCGATCAAAAGTTTTGCATCTTCAGCATCCGTCCATTCACACGACCAACCTGCAACAGGTTTCAACTTATGGGGAATACGATATTCTAGGTTACCCTTCTCTGGAACTTTTTCTCGAATTACCCGCATATCTTCAGGGCGTTGTAGTAACAGGTCTGCATTTATGCTCTTTACACCATGGTAGTCGAACAAAATAGCCTTTTTTTCCTTGCGCCTTAATAAATAATTGTTTACCTTACCATCACCTGCTTCAATTTCCTTTCGCTCTTGCTCAATTGCAGCGGCACGGCGTTCCTGTTCTTTTCTCGTAATTTCTTTAGCCGTGTCAAGAAGATCTTTATAAGTTGATTTGATCAGCTCTGGCTTGCGGTTTGATAGCGTCCCATCACTGAATAGCTTTTCCCACATAGTAGAAATGTCGCCAAACCGTAAAATGGCTTTGTACAAACCTCTTACCTCTCTCTCAACAAGCGAATCTGTATCCATGTTGGCATTGAGGTCCTTCTTCTTCCGGCTAGATTTCTTTTTTCCGGCATTAGCATCGTCCTCATCATCCTCTTCAGTATTAAACCCAATGTCTTTCCGCTGAGCAGCTCTTCTTCGCTGAAACATGCTAATCTGCTCCTGGAGAAATTCTTCATCTTGACGCTTCTTTTCCTCTTCCTTAATTTTCTCAAGCTCGTCGGCTGGAATGATATCATCCCAGTTCACATCAGCTTTATAATCTGTAACTTCAAACTGTTTTAAAAATTCTTCGCCACCCAGATGAGACTCCCCTAAATCTGGAGTAGTGACATGGTCTTCTGCATGGTTCAGCACTTCATCCAAATTCATGTCTTCAAGTTTCTTCTGATTATTGTTCTTTTGGAACATGTTCCCAGCGCCAAACTTAAGGATTTGACTCAGCTCTGACGCAGTGGGCTCAGATTTCTTTGAGTGACCTTTGTCAGTAATTCCCAGAGAAATAATAGCATATTCAAGAATCATCTTTCTTCGTGCTCTTTCCAAAACCTCTTCTTCAACGGTGTCTTTAGACACAAACCGATAAACCATGACATGGTTTTTCTGTCCAATTCTATGAGCTCTGGCCATTGCTTGCAAATCAGCTTGTGGATTCCAATCAGAATCAAATATTATCACCGTATCTGCGGTCATCAGATTGATACCAAGACCACCGGCTCTTGTACTGAGAAGGAAAACAAAATCGGGACTATCCGGGGCGTTAAAGTGATCAATTGCGACCCTCCTCGTCGCCGCAGGAACAGTGCCATCCAATCTTTGGAAGGGGAGCCCTCTAATCGACAAGTAATCACCTAGAATATCCAACATTCTCACCATTTGACTGAAGATCAACACACGATGGCCGTCTTTTCTTAGTCTTCCAAGCAACTTATCCAAAAGAACCATCTTACCGCTATTCATAATCATTCCTCTCAGTATATTTTCCCGTGATCTGTCCATGTTATTCGTTGCGTCATATTGGTTTTCAGCGTTGGGAAATAAGTATGGATGGTTACTTGCCTTCTTTAACTCCACCATAATATTCAACAAACTCATCTGATTATTACCGGTCGCTCCCGCATTTAGTGCAGTATAATTCCGTGAAATGATATTTTTGTAATATTCGGTCTGCATATCCGACATTTCCACTCTAAGAATACGTTCAGATTTTGACGGAAGGGACTTTTCCACGTCCTTCTTCAGTCTACGAAGAATGAACGGTTGGAGCCGCTTGTGAAGATCTTTGATATATTCTTCTTGGTCTTCATCGGGGGCCTCAAAGTCAATTTCTTGATCAATGGACAGTTGGCCCGGCATCAAGAAATCAACCAGCGCTGCCAATTCTTTGATGTTGTTTTGCAATGGTGTGCCTGTGATGAGCAAACGATTAGCCACTTTGAATTCGGTCAAGGATTCATAAAGGGCAGACTCTGAGTTCTTTAACCGGTGGGCTTCGTCGACAGCCAAGAATTGCCATTTGATACTACCGAGCTCAGCTCGATCTTTCAAGATATATTCATAAGTTGTCAAAAGAACATTGAACTTTGGCTTCTTGGAACTGGGGTTGATGAAAAACTCGTGATCACGAATAGTCTGGCGCGCTTTATTGTTCCCTAAGTAGGCGATATAGTTCAAATCCGGGGCCCAAAGCTCCAAAGTTTCCTGCCATGCTGGTACTGTAGATAACGGAACTACAATAAGGAATGGGCCGTTTTGTTTGCGCGCATACACCAACCACGACAAGAAAGCTACAGTTTGAACCGTTTTACCAAGACCCATTTCATCGGCCAAAATGCCATTTTCATTTCTCGACCACAAAAACGCCATCCAGTTCAGGCCCGTAAGCTGGAAATCTCGAAGCTCACCACCTTTTATAAATTGTGGCTGCTCATCAAGCTTTTCAAACCTTGGCCTGGTTGAACCGTAATTCACACCAAAGGAGGGAGATATTTTTGAAGAAATTCGGTTTTGGAAAGCATCAACTTTCTCGGGAGCAATTTTTGCAATCTCTTCAGCATCTTCCCATGTGCAGTGGTCATAATACAATCGTCTCCATTTGATTAAATACTCCATCGTAGAAGGACCTCCTTCAGGGTCAGAAACCCGCTCCTGAGTTACGATTCGTTCCACAGTTTTAAACTCTTCATATTCATCCCGTCTTCTTTCACGATCGATATCCATAGCCTCGATATCTTCTCGGGTTGTAGCTGGGTCATTTCTAATCTCACGATCAAGAATAACGAATTGCTTGATATAGTTATCTAACTTTTTCGCACCCTTATACTGGGACAACTCTTGATATGTCTCCCAAGTATTGTGGAGATGAGAATAACCCTGCCATTTCACGTAATACTGCAATCCAGTTTTTGGATCATCCGGCTCATCCGCTCCTTCCAAAGGTTCATGGTCAAGGATAGTATCAATAGTAATCACTAAAACGGCTAGAGTTAGTCTTTCCTGGATTTATTTTGCAAAATAGTCTCAGAACTTACCAGGACCAACAGGTTCTTCAATAAACGCCTCAGGGGGCAGCTCATGGGGTTTGTATGTTACGTAATCTTCGAAATCGTCATCATCATCGTCAATGGAATAATTTACTACTCTGTTGTTTCTCGTAGAAAACCGCATTTGCGGAGCATAATGGGTAAGTTCGCTATCTTCCGATTTTTTGTGCAGTTTTCTGCGCTTTTTTGCCTGAGCTCTTTCAAATGCCTTTGCCCTTTTCGACGTTGCAAACACCTCTTCGTCATCGTCATCATCATCAAAGTTATCTGCATCGTCGAAATTATCATCGTCATCGTCAACAATCCCATTCTGCTTCTTATTCTTATGATTCTTTCTTTGTCGACGAGGTCGAGCATCGCTTCCACTCTCACTTTCGCTAGACTCCGCATACGTAGTAGAGCGTGTATCAGCCTCTACAGAAAATCTGTCAGGAGCATTGTGAGCTCTACGACTGCGCCTTAGCCCATATAACTCGGGGTTAAGCTCAAAGTCAGCGGCAGTTATAGGAGCGGCAGACGGCGTAGTACCAGGCGAGTCATCTACAACCGACAAATCGTTTGACATATCAGAAAGTATACTAAATGAAAAGCTTTAAATCGCTTGAAAAACATGTTAGAATGGACTAGACAACACGATACATCGTGTAACACTTTTGACAAACTCACCTTGGACCAGCCCTTTTAACTCTTCACCAAATATCCACTGTTGCAAACCTTCGTAATAGTAGCACGGATATGAACAGTTGTAGAAACTAGGCTACTTTATCGCAGCTAATGATTTCAAATCAGTCAGTTATTAGTGTCCCTGTCATATTTTCGGGCTGTCTCTTACACACCTTTTAACTCCAATCAAAATTTCTTGTAAAACCAAAATAACACCAACCACTATTATACGTATGTCGTAGCTGTCTCTACGTGCCGTAATGAACGTATCAGCAGCGTTGTTCACGTTGTTTGGTTGTAAATATATCTGCACCGTCGGGTGGGGTGGTGTGTGGTGTAAGGGAAAAATTTACTGGTAACTGTTCGTAGTCACAGTCAAAGCAATATCGGAGGAGTTTAATACTTTTTAGATTCCTACATGCTATGTATCTACATCTATATCTAGGAACATCAGTA
Source organism: Blastobotrys persicus (assembly GCA_030585065.1). Taxonomy (NCBI): domain Eukaryota; kingdom Fungi; phylum Ascomycota; class Dipodascomycetes; order Dipodascales; family Trichomonascaceae; genus Blastobotrys; species Blastobotrys persicus. The sequence continues at coordinate 16,035 of JAJMBO010000083.1, forward strand.
TTCCCATCATTTCAATCTGCAATTTTTTGCACATATAAACGAGTCAAGGACCAAATATGAAAGTTCTACTACCTTTACAGCTAGCGGATATCCTGGATCACCATATCCTTGGACGCGCTCACGTCTCAATAGACTTATACAGCGCCAGCGGATCCATTAGCACCCCACATCGAAAAGGCCCACTCCAACAAACAGGTACAACAGAGGAATGTGCTGAAGCCCTCACCCACTGTCAAGAGCCGGCACACGTGTCTCCACTTTCTTACAGCGCTAGATTTACTGACGTACAATCAGCCGCATTTCGCACAGATTTATCGCGTATTCATCCATAGAAGGCTTTCTTTGCACATGCTAGTGTTGTGGAGCAGTTCGGGGGAAAAATTCTGTAAAGAGGATGAAGAAAGCGCGTGACGGTATTTATGACCTCCGCGTAACACATGGTACGAAACCGTAAGATTCGGCACCAGGGGTCCTCGGCCCGAGCTCTTAACTAGAATGGAAGGTTGAACTTAAGCAAAGAACCACCACTCCAGTCGTATCAGGTGAAGAATAAATATCAAGATGAAGCTTTTGACAGCATAAATGCGATGTTTACAATACTTCGATGATTCAGTAATTTAATATGCCAATTGGGGTATGCTCTTAAGTTCTTACGTACATCTCTATTAAGTAAGCTGTCAAAAGACTTGAGGTGCGTCTGATGCAATGAGAAATGCATATGCTATTGTGATTTCTACATCATGTGTATAAATAAGTAGAGTTCTAAGGAGATTTCCTCTTGATCTTTTTGTCACCCTTGCCAGCTACCTTTTGATAGTCAAGAATAACCATATCTTCGTCATCACTATCATCATCATTAGGATCGTTAGGATTATTAGGATTATTAGGTGCCGTGGTTTCGCTTTGATACTCCTTTTCGAGATCTTCGGATAGGCGAAGCTTATCCATATATGTAGATGGCGTATCACTTGGAGTACCACCTCGAGAAGAAGGCGCAGTTTGGGAACCATTATTAGTTGAGTCGGAGTTGCTGGCCTTTCCACCACCGGAAGAGTCTTGGGCTTGAGCGGCTTGAGATTGGGTTAGTTTTTGGTTCCACATCCATTGCAACAGGGTATTCCGTAGAACATCTCGTTTCCTTGGAAGATCACATTCTCGCCATAATTCTTTAAGTGTTTTTTTTGAACCAGGTGATTTGTCACTCATATAATGTGCAAATAATTCCGGATTTTTCAAGAACCTTTCCACATAATGAAGAACATAGATACCACAGTCACAAAAATTAGGTTGTTGCGGAACTACTGGGTTAATACCTCGAAACACATCTCTACTCAGCCTGACTTTCTTCTTGTCCCAGGCTTCAGAGACGAAAAAATCTTTCAGTGCACGAACAGATGACGAAGTGCCTGCACCCCTTAAAGAGTCCAACACAAATATAACCGGCCCATTCCCTATCGTATCGGACTGCGTGCCGCTTTCTGACTTGTTTTTCACTGGTATCGATACTGATGTATTGGAATCTTTATCCTCAGCGAACTTCAGGGCAGTGGGAAGATTGTATACAATAACAACGTACCAATGCATTCGCCAGTTGATAGGAATGATTATGTACTTCATCTTGAACAAATCAATTTTAGCTGTCCACTTTTTGACGTTTTCAAATCCCGAGGTACCATCTGCATTTTTTTGCATCAACTTTTCGTAAAAGTAAGTATTGAAGACATAGGTGAACTGCTCAACATCAGATTGACTTTCCCCTGCACGCTGCTTCAAAAATTTCAGGTAGAAGTTAACCATCGTGTCATTCAAGAACTCGCCTTCGTCTAATCGGTTATAGTCGTCTGGAGTTATTGTAATCGTCTTTTTATCCTGAAAACGGAAGTTGAATGGCTCTTTGAACTTCTCATGGTCTTCGCACTTCTTCTGTTCTAAAGCTCTTTGCTCTGTAAGAGACTCTTCAGGAGCAGAAGACGAATTGGCGCTATTCGTGGATCGCGTACTTCGCTTTGTCGGAGCAGGTGCTTCAGTTTTTGTGTCAACAACCTCTTCCTCCCGCGTATTCTTCACTTTCAGCTGTTCTGTCGTGCTTCCCTCTGTTTCAAGAGCAGCCTTGGAGCTAGAATCCTTTACTCGAGTAAAGAGGTCCGAAATATGTTTTTGTCTTTCGAGATTTGGTGAACCCTTATTCGCATAGAATGATTCCGGCTTAATGGAGTCGTGCCGTACATCTAATTCCATAGCACTTGTTTTAGAGAGTTGCTCTGAACCAATAGTATCGGAGGATGAGCCCGATTTGGTTAAATAAGGTCCATGGTTATCATTTGACTTCGATATTGTTCCTTCTTGGATTTTCCGGACTTTTGTTGATAACCTCGAATGTACGGCAGACTGGTGCGAACCTTCCGCCAAAGCCCGCTTCCGATGGAATATCTCCTGTTCATCAATTGGGGAAAATCGAATTGGTAACTCTAGAATATTGAAATCTTTTTTCAATTCAGCAACCTCACTACCACTTTTCAGACCAAATATCACAGATGATGGATATCCGGATTGGGTACCAATTGAAGCCTTAACTTTTCCTCTAGGCTTCAACCAAACCAAAAGCTCGTTTGTGCTTTCACAAAATCGTATAACTTCAATATCACTTTCTAAACACCTGAACTTTGCAATCTTCGTGTAGGTCAATTCCCACTGCCGTGGTTTATCTCTTTCCGGATCAGTCCATGTAATTTCCAGGCTCATACCAGGTTCTTCGTGCGTACGCTGAGGAAGATGAAAGCTCTTGACATAAAGAGTTCTTACTCTAGGGATATGTCGCTTTTGCGCTGAAAGAGGAAAGCTACCTTCTTTCCGTCGTCGCTTTGCACTGCTAGATTCAGCAGGATCCCTTAATCCAGGGTGGCACGGCTTCTCAGACGCCAGTTTTCGGTCTAGCTTTTTGTTTGATTCCAAAGTACTGTTAATTTGCTTCAGTACAAATGCACTGGAGGGAGCGACGTCTCTACGTTTCCGCGCTCTAGGTTCTGGCGGTCTCTCACTAAAACGCGGCAACTGTGGCGCTCGTTTAGCCGGAATTAGGTCTTCCTCTTGGTTACTTGTCCCAGAGCCTATATTTTTACTAAGATTGTCTTGAGGTATAAACCCACGCGAAGGCATCCTCATCCTCGGGCGAGATCCATAAACATTTTTCGGCGATCTGGTTGAAGGACTGTGAAAGAGTCGTGTTAGCCGAAATACATAACAGAAAGTTGGCTAGACATACCTTGGCCGATTTAACGACGTCATACGGCTTGGATCTTTAACAGAACGTTGCGCTGGCCTTACGAGCTTAAGCGAAATTTCTAATCAGTATTTAATAATTTTCAGCCAAACACAGGAGAAACTCACTTGTATATCATCATCTAAAGAATCATGCCCTTCTGCCATCCTGAAAACTGGTCCCCATTGGCCAAGCTAAATGAAGAAGAAGGCTGCGCACCGACGTAGGACAGCTTTTTTTGATTTCTTTTTTTTTTTGGAAGTCTGGGCGTATACGATGAAGCTCTCTGATTTCCGTCGCTGTTCCGAAGGCCGGTGGTAATGAAAGAAAAATTACTTTCGTGATGTTTATCCGGGTAACTTGGGATTAAAGTCTCCCAACATTCCGGCCCGGAAACTGCACACCGTTCTCGAAGCCGGCCCTGTCCCGGCGTTGAAAAATTCGGGAATACTCCATACTATCTTATAGGTTTTTCTGAATCATCCTCCGTTTGAGAGAAACAGGTTTCCCGCCACAACAACCAAGACTACTTTGTTCAAATGCTTCGACTAACAACGAGACAAGCTCGAACCCATGGGCTTGTGGCATCCAGCAGGCTACGGACCACTAGACTGATTCACACTTCCCCAGCACTTTTGCAAAAGAAGACCAACTCTTCAGCTTCGTCATCTGGAGATCCTGATCCGAATAGCGGAAAGACACCGTTCCAGGTATTTTATGAAACTTTTAAGAATGAGTGGAGCAAAAGTAAAGAGCTTCAGGATGATATCAAAGCATTACAAGATGAGACTGGCCGTATGGCAGAAAGTGAATCATTCAAACGAGCTAAAGAGGCTATGGAGAGAGCTAGAGCGGGTGGATCGACCGCAACTTCAGCTGCTGGCAAAGGGTTGCGATCTGTAGGAAGGGTAGTAGGAACTGGTGCATCCCAGGCTTGGGACTCTAGAATCGTTAAGGGGACCAGAACTGCAGTTTCTAAGACCGCAGATACAGTTGACAAGGCAACTGAACCAATTCGGCAAACTGAATTCTACAAAAATGTAAAGGAGGTTATTGATGATGGCAGCAGTATAAGATATGGTGGATATGAAGATAAGGAAGCAAGACGAAAGCGTCGTGAATTGGAAGAAAAGAAGAGAATAGAAAGAGATCTGAAAGAGGGAATCAACAGACAAAAGGTTGCAGAAAATCCAGATGCTGGACAGAATGTCATTGCACATGAAACGGCCAAGCCTGAGAAGAATTGGAGAGATGACTTTGAAAAGAGTGCATTGGGAAAGAAATGGTCTGATTTGAAGTTGGCGTATGAAGAATCTGAAAATGGGTTTATTTCTTCTGTACGATCGATTACTGACAAAATTGGCTCATTCTTTGAAGAGACTGAGGCAGCACGAGTGATCACTCAGTTCAAACAAATGGACCCTTCTTTCAACCAAGAAGACTTTTTAAGAGACGTTCGTCAATATATTCTTCCGGAAGTTCTTGATGCATACGTCAAAGGTGATGAGGAAACTCTAAAGTTGTGGTTATCTGAAGGACCGTTAAACATCTATGCACACCAGGCAAAGGAGTACAAGGAAAAGGGCCTTTACTCAGCTGGACGCGTCATTGATATCAGAGGTGTCGATATTCTTAGTGCTAAAATCCTCCAACCATCTGAGGTTCCAGTTTTCGTCATTGGATGCCGCGCTCAAGAAGTACATATGTATAAAAGTCTCAAAACTGATGAGATTATGGCCGGGATGGAAGACCACGTTCAAATGTCGACTTATGCCATGGTTATGACAAGAGATCCCGAACACTTGGATAACCCGGAAACCAAAGGTTGGAAACTACTGGAGCTCGTCCGAGGTCAAACAAGAGATTGGATGTAATCTGAACTCGACAAATAACTGTAAATAATATTGTATTGTAGATACTCTTTTCACACCAAATTAATACATTTATTAACCGAAGGGTGTCTCATTCGCAATTTATATATATATGCACATATGTTTCAACGGATTACTGTCGTTTATCTGAGACCTAGCACTTCAGAGACAACATCGGTCCTGGCCTCAAGAATGAGGTAGCCTCATTAAAGGGAAATGTTTTATCACAGCTTTTGCGGCTGGATTTTTGGGCTGTCGTTGTCTGGATTACTCGTGTAACAGATATACTCAACAACAAGACGGCCGTGAAAAAGGTCGAGTACTTTAACACCACTAGTGATCTGTCGATTTAGCAGTTACTTTTTAACTTTCCGCTTTTTAAAAAGGGATGCTTTTGGCTTGGGTTCTGGAGATTCTTCCTTTACAATTCTTGGATCTTCACCAGGTTCTGCAATCTCAATTGGCCGCCTATAAATCTTTTCTTCAGATGAAATCTTCTCGTGTGGGTCAGAAATATGACTCCGCTTTGTACCGGTGATTTTTGAACTGATAAAGGTTGAATGGTTTGTAGATCCATTATTATTTTCAGGGATTGCTGCAATTGGATTTTCATTTGATTTTATTGCAGTAGATTCAACCGGACTTGGAACATGCATTCCAAGTGGTTCAGCATCATACTTAGATTTGGATGACAATGCATATAAGGGCTTTTTTGTTTTACCCAGAACTGGACTAGATACTTTTTTCACTTCCTTAACTCTATCTTTTGCTTGAATACCGAGCTCCTCATCGATCCGTTTAATCGTTTCAGCAGCAGCTTTCGATTCTTTATCCCGATTAGCCTGCTCCTTCTGCAATGATCGAATTTTTCTTTCAACATTGTTTTTATGCTTTAGCGAGTCTTCATGCTGTGTTCGCCCCAACTTGGTATCATCCACAAACTAAATAGGTAAGTTTTTCTGTTCTCTCGCATAATTGCTTCTTTGTGTGGCCATTCACATTCTCTTTGATCCATAGTCTCTTCAAAGTTGAAGAGTAATCCATAGAAATTAGCTGGTGAAAAATAATAGCTTTTCCACACAAAGCTGTTTCAGAACCCGCTAAGCACGTTTTCTAATTTGGACACAAAATACAGAGGAATTTAACGTGTATTATACTCACGGTATTGCATGTTTTGCACCAAAAGCGTGCTGGCATGTTGTGACGGTTGATAAAGGTAGATCAGGTCCCAACACCATATAATATCATGGGCGAACATACTGGCAGCAGCAGGCACCGGCATAGCCATAGGCATCGACGCCATGGACATCATAGTCGCCGCGACAGAAGTAGGGAATCACGACATCGGCATACTGATAGGTCTAGCGGTGAGAGGAGATACAGAGATAGGTCAAAGGAAGACAGAAGAAGATCAAGCAGACAAGGTAAAGAAGTTGAAAAAGCATTGAAATCTGGAAAGGAAGACAGTGATGAAGAATCCGGAGAAGGAGAATGGGTTGTTAGTGCGGATACGGGGGACATGTATGATGGCAAAGGTGAAGAGGTCCAACCTGTAGTGGAGCGCGAGGAGCTGTCTGAGAATAAGGGCATTATTGATAGCTCAATTTTAAACAAATTAACAGCTGGCATTATTAAGGCAAAAAATATGGAAGACACGAGCAGGGTAAAAGAGCTTGAAGCGGAATACAGACGACTAAGTGGAACTGGCGATGCCAACGTTTCCCCTGTGACAGATAAGGTCACTATAATAGACAAGCGTTTTGCGTCACCGGCGTCATGGGCTACCAATGACGAGACTCACGATCCAACGATCCAGGAAATGCTGAAAGAAGAGCTTGCAACTCGAGGGCAAGGGGATTGGCTGGATCAACAGGCTGCGAAACAGATTGGACGAGATAGCGGTTTTGAGAATGATGTTGAGTATCAAGCAGATAGGGCTGAAGAATTAGGAAAAGTAACTAGGGAAAAAGAGTTAAACATGCGAAATCGAGCAATTGAGAATACGCGCCAGCTAAACTCTGCAATTGAGGACTGTCCGCTTTGCATCGACCAGGAAGAAGGGGAACAGAGTCGAACTGCTGTGGTTGCGCTAGGGACGCGAGTATATCTCTGCATGGCCCCCGAACCAAGCATTTCTAAAGGCAGTTCCGTCATTGTACCTTACGACCATCGAACGAATAGTCTAGAATGTGATGACGATGAATGGGAGGAGATTCGCAATTTCATGAAAATGCTGATTCGCATGTGGGCTGACCAGGGAAAAGCCGTAATATTCTATGAGTCAGCCGTAAATAGGTCAATGAGGAAACATGCTGCGATTGTTGCAGTTCCCGTACCAAGTCACTACGGTGAAAACGCACGCGGCTTTTTCTCGGAGGCTATTATATCTGCCGATGACGAGTGGAGTAGCCACCGCAAAATAATAGATACACAGAAAAAGGCCGAAAGTGTAGGAAAGTTTGCGTTTAGAACTTCAATTGCGAAGGAAGCGCCTTATTTTCACGTGTGGTTTGATATTAATGGTGGCATAGGCCATATTGTGGAGAATACGTCGAAATGGCCGCGTGGGGACCTTTTTGCTAGGGATGTTCTCGGCGGAATGTTGCAATTAGATCCAGCACTTATACGAAAACGCCCGCATTGGGGTTCCAGAAAGCATAGTTCCTATTTCCAACAGATATGGAATCCGTACGACTGGACCAAACAGATCACCTAGAACAACGTTGGTCCTTGTGGTATTCCTTAGTGATGGTTACAGAGTGGCAGGAAACAATATCAGAAATTTTGACAAATTGTCAACTAAGATGCAGATGGTGCAGACATTGCAGTCACATACCCTCTGTTATATATTTTGTTTACTGGACCAGACATATAAATATATAGAAATAGGTTCAACCAAATATATTGAATAAACATTAAAGGTATTTTCATCGGTTAGCGTGTCGTGGGATTGAATTGAACATGTCGATAATTGTATTTTCGAGTTTGACATGATAGCTCCCCACCAGATCGTCTGAATCTGTGGAATCAAATGTGCACTGTTGCAACAGTTCTTTATCAGCGTTCCCAGGTACACCGGTCGGGATTTGCTTTTCTAGATGCGGGTATTTCTCTCGAAGCAAATCTACTACTTGCTGAGAAGAGATGTTATTTGATGCAATGAAAAATCGGTTGACAGTACACGGAGAATGTTGGATAGCCTTTATATAGGCCAAAGCCGCATCCCGCACATCGACATAGAACGGAAACGGAAAATGAGAGACCGCGTCTGACCGAAGAAGGTCATACACATACCTTATAGAATCGTTCAGACTGGATGGATCGCTCCAATTTACCTCATGAATGATGGGCCCAAAGACCATTGGCAAAGTTATGCACATCATGGAGAAATGAGGCCCCAACAGATCAGAATAATACTTCCACGCATAGGTTTCTGCAAAAGTTTTAGCACCAATATAGGCGTTGTACTCATGCAGAACAGCGTCCTCTTTAGACATAAGGTTCACATCCTTCGACGAGTACACTTTTCTAGGGTCGCACAAGCGAGGAGGATTGTTCAACATGGCAGCGAAACAGGACCCTATTACCAGCAGCTTGACCGAGTGGCCGTAAGTATGAATGGCGGAAATCATATTGATATTTGCTTTGATGGCCGGCTCAAAGAGCTGGCTCTTATTGGGTTGATATTGTATTCTGGGGGTCGCCAAATGGATCACATGACTAATATTGGGGTTGAATTTGAGTACAAGATCAAAGCAATGCTCCTCGACGACATCTTCGACAATTACATACGCGAGCTTGTCGTAGGAGCCATAGCGGTCTCGTATTTGGATTTCCTGTGCCTGAGTCCGAACACTGACCACCACCCGATAGCCCTGCGTCACCAGGCCGTCCAACACATGCGAGCCCACATAGCCGGTTGCACCAGTCAGGAGAATGAGGTCCTCTTCAGGGTCTGACATAACGAGTCACCGCTAGCGATCACGAAGAAGATCGGAAATACAGCTAAAAGAAAAAAAAAAAAAAAAAAAGGTTGATTTATTATTAAGGCCAAAGTCTAACAATCGATTGTAAATGCACACTGCCGCAAAGAGTAACTATTACGCTGACGTCACACGCCTGCCGGTGCTTGACAAAAATAGAACAATGAGGCGGCCGACGCCGACGTCGGCCGCCCTGGCTTAATTTGACGGCCAACTATATCTCACGGCATGCTAAAAGCTAACAGAGTATCTTACGGTAGCTCGGTAGTGGCAGACCAAATCTTCTCTATATATAAAAGGGATGCGGGAACCCCGATCCATTGCGTCGCATGAACGCGTACCCTGGACGAGCACATGCCACACAGGTTAAGGTCTCATGTCGGTACCCAGGTTAATAGCCGGCGATTTATGCCTCACCGCCGCCGGTCTAGCAATAACCAGGGGTTTTCCAGTTGAACGATTAGTTGCTTCATTGACGTAGACGCCTCGCCCGCCCTATTTAAGTGCTAGGGCTTGTTAGAGACCCGGGTACTGATGAGGAAGAGTATAGCGCTAATTAGGGGATGGGAGGATCCAGCTTGGACTCAGTCAATACGAAGAAGTAGAAAGTTGCGCGTTACAGGACTCAGTAGTTACCAAGAACAGGATTTTGTCGTTTATCACTTGCCTATTTTGCTATCCCTGAAAGAACGAGGAGGGAACCGTTTTAACCAGTTCATTTTATATTCGTATGAGGGCTGGTTCGATTAATTTTATCCTAACAAAACTGTTCGGTCCTTGTGAAAGCTAAGTAGCTATCTCCGCTTCCTTCAAAGTCGGTGATTTACGAGTTAAATAATCGTCCACTGAAAACTTAGCTGAGTTAATTACACTACAGATTATACTACTTCATATTAGCAAAATCCAATTAAAGAAACTTGACTAAAGTCACTCTCTCCCTTCGTTACCATGGCAACTAATGGGTGGTGGTGGGGGGATGGGATTACATAAGCAGATTTTGGATCCATACAAACCATCGCAGTGACTGCCAGGTCTCTCTTCACGACATTTCAGCCTATGACGTCGACGGGCAACGAGACACAGGAGAGCGAGGCAAAGACAGGCAAGCGTTTTTTCGACGATGACGACTCTTCCGAGCTGAGTGCTCTTGAAGATGACATGGTCGATTCTGAGGCGGAGACAGAGCGGCTCGATGATGAGCTGCTGGACAATAGTGGCAAGCGCAGGCTCGATGAGCTGGAGGCTAGTCCAAAAAAGCGTAAGATTCACCACCCGCCCACTGCTCTAGGCAGTGTTGACGACAAGGGGATTGACGGTACCAATGACAAGGAGGATGGCCCGCTAATTAGCGGCACTAGAAATCGCAAACCAGGCCAGAGTGAAGACAATGATGATAATGAGGAGACCGAAGATGTTAAAAAGGAAGGAGGAAATGCGCCGGACGACGCTGATAATGAGCTGGAGGAAGACGAGCGGCATGCAACCCCGAAGACACAAACACCTGGCCACGACGATAATGACAAGAGGAAAAGCACTCCTCAACCACCCAAAGATGAACCGGAAAAGCATCGGAAGGAGGCGATCGCGCTACTAACAGAAATAGAGATTGACTTTGCCAAACTGCGGGACAAACTGTACGAGGACAAGATGACACGGTTCGTGGCTGAAATCGAAATGTGCATGGATGGTACTCATCCCGAGTTGGCAAAGGTGTCCAAGCAGATTGAACACATTCGGGATGAGAAGATAAACCTCGCCCAGCGGCAGCGGGACTACCAGAGGAAATGCATAGATAACCAAACGCGTGCCAGCCGTGACCAGCTCCACCAGCAGTATATGAAGGACGTGGCAGACGCTCGTTCGAGGTTATTGACCAAAACTACAGAACAATGGTATTCGATAAACCGCGAGCGACGAGGGATGGACTCACTTGTACCGGACTTTACCTATCACGTACCAGAAAAACGCTCACTTCACCTACGGCATCGCCAAATGATACATGATGAAATATCGCTTCTCATGGGTATGGCAAAAAGCTTTGGATTCCCCACTGCTCCGCAAATGTCTACGATGCAAGATGAAGAAATTGAATCAGACCTGTACGCTCTCGGATTACGATAATAGACGTGTGTTATGCTTAATGATATTATTTAATTTGTACCTGAATTCTAGACCCAATCTTTTGCCCCCTTCAGTATATGTCACGAAGACTGCATTGATACTCTGCCTCAGAAGGGGTCCATATCGCCTGTCCCAATCCAATTAGGTCCTACTCTCCTTCCCTTAGCGTCGATATAATTTCAACTGACTTTAATAGATTCTTTATCTGGGAGACAAATTACTGCGCTGTTCTGAAAACTACGCTGTGGGTTTGCACTAACCGTGAAATAGTCAAGACCTTTACCAGACGTGCTCGGAGAGACACCAGCATGCCGACCAAAGGGATTAAATTCTGCACAGTTTGTGCGTCAAACAATAACCGGTAAGGACAGATTATACGTTTCTCTAAATGGCGATGCTAATCGTTAAAGCTCAATGGTGGCTCACCAAGTGTTGCAACGGGCGGGATACAATGTGTCGTCATATGGCACTGGGTCTGCCGTCAGGTTACCGGGACCAAGTATCGATAAACCAGTGGTCTATTCTTTTGGTACACCTTACAGCGACATGTTTAAGGAATTGCAAGAGAGGGATGAGCGACTGTATAAGAGTAATGGCGTTCTTATGATGCTGGATCGAAATCGAAACATAAAAGACCACCCTGAGCGATGGCACGAAAAGGATATGCACAAGGTATTTGACGTAGTCTTTACCTGTGAGGAACGCTGCTTTGACGCCGTATGCGTGGACTTGATGAACAGAGGAGCAAAGTTGAACAGGTTGGTGCACGTGATTAATATTGAAATAAAAGATAACCATGAAGAGGCTGTGGTTGGTGGAAACGGCATTCTGGACCTTGCAAACATGATCAACCAATGTGAGGATGTCGATTCGGAGATTATGGAAATTATCTCTAAATGGGAGGAAGGCCATAAGAACCTTCCTATTTTGCATCAGGCATGCTTTTTCTGATACTACTAGATTCTTGACAGCTAATGTGAAACGACGTAACGCAATAATACATAATATCAATTCTTAGATTCTTAATGAGTGAAATGAAGGAATTTGGTTTATGCATAAGTCATTAATGACATAGGAAAAATTGCGTATAGTATCTATTTCTTTTTCTCTAGCCACCGCTTATTTACAATCTCTGGCGGATCAAGGGTAGGACGAGCACTAAGCGTTTGATATTTAGCTGTAGGCTTTGATCTACCATTGCCCATGTTGACAAAAACTTTGTGATCTTTCGAATTGTTTGCCTGGAACGTAGAGGAATGGCTGACCATCTCCTGATATTCTTCAAGCATGGCGGTTTTCACATATTGTTCATGCCAGAGATTGTACATTTTGTCTTTGGTCCTTTCGAGCGTTTCAGAGTTTCTGAACGAGGTCCACTCAATTTGTTCAGGAAATTCGCAGTCGTATAATACAAGAGGGTAGTCAGCGGCCATTTCATACACTGGCCTCCGAGGCACATTTTCCACATCGAGAAGATAAGACACTATCTCCGGAGGTTCCAGTTTTTGTCCCACAAGGAAGAGGATTGCAATCATAGACCGCACCTGGTGCCAGAGAAAGGCAGTTCCTGTTAGGTCGAAGTAATAAAGATCTTTGACTCTGTCATGCTTTTTGATATCTGAAGAAATGATACGCCTGCGAAAGTTAGTCAATTGCTTTGATCCGTCGACTTTGCAAAAGTTGCGAAAGTCATGCTCGCCGAGAAAGAATTGAGCTGCCTCGTTCATTTTGTTCACGTCCAAGTCTTGCCCATGAAAGAAGTATTTGTACCGACGCGACATGCAACTGAACCGCGCATCAAAATCGTCGCCAGGTCGCATGGCAATTTCATAGAAGCGAATATCGCTCGGCAGAAGGTTATTGAGGATATGCAGATAATCTAATTCCCGATGATCTTGCGTTGGATCTGATTGTTCCTCAACGCTTAAATTGGAGCGAACCCGAAGCGAGATCACCTGCCGTAAGGCACTCACACCACGATCTGTCCTACCACATCGACTGAATTCACATTCTCCAACATCAATACTGGGAATCAATCGCGTTTTGTACAGTGCTTGGAGAATCTCGTTCTCTACAGTCGGGACGTCCGCAGGATCCGCATTTGACTGTACAGCTAATCCATGATAATCCCATCCAACATAGGCAAAGCGCAGTGCAATTTTCCTGGTGGCGTATCTTGAAAAATCCATCTCCTTCTTTTTCTTCTGAGGTGGATTCCCCGAGGGTCCACTTTTATATTCTTGCGGAATCGTCTTCTTCACAACATTTTTCTCCAGTTCAGCGATTCGTTGTATTAATGCCTCTCGACTCCATCCGTTGTAGTTACTCATCAGTCTTTTAAAATGGAAACGGCCACCTCGGGAACCCCAACCCTTCATTCAAAGTCCAAGTGATGGTGGTTTGGGAAAATATTTCCTACAAGCCGCACTATCCAAAGTCTACTTTTGTATTCCTTTCGTTACGACCCACAATCAATTGCTGTTTGTACGTCCCGAAGTTTTGCTCTACTTTTCGTGTAATTAGGTGCCCGAGCCGAAGAAAATCTATATAGCGTATAGTCTCTAACGGTCCTGGTTTAGTGTACCTTGAATAGATACCGGGACGGAAAAAAATTTCAAACGCCGCACCGGCAAAAGTGAACTTTTGTGAATCCAACCCTCGATAGGAGCAGGTTTAAGAGAAATGTCAGCATCCAGAGAATGGAGGGATGTGAGCCCAACGTTGACTCCATGGGTTATCGATAGTGTGGAAAGCTTTGGATATAGTCAAATGACCCCTGTACAAGCTTCTGTCATACCACTATTTTGTGGAAACAAGGATGTGGTTGTCGAAGCTGTTACTGGGTCTGGTAAGACTTTAGCATTTCTGATTCCTATTATAGAACGAGTGTTAAAGTTGGAGCCAATTAAACTTGGCCAGACGAATGCGATTGTAATTGCGCCTACAAGAGAATTAGCGGAACAGATCCACAGAGTACTGCAGAGCCTGCTGGAACTAGTAGCCGGCGATGAAGACGTAAAGAAAATTAACACTCAGTTGTTAATTGGAGGTTCTTCTGTCAAAACCCACGCAGATTTAAGTATCTTTTTATCACGGCGACCACATGTATTAATTGCAACTCCGGGAAGGCTGCTGGAACTACTAAACGCTCCGAACGTGCATACGAACACTGTAGAGATGTTGGTATTGGATGAAGCAGACAGACTGCTCGACTTGGGATTTGAGGCCACGCTATCCAAAATATTCGGGTTACTTCCAAAGCAGAAACGAGTTGGTCTTTTCTCTGCGACTATTAGTGGGGCGGTTGGAAATCTCGTTCGTGCAGGTTTGAGGAACCCAGTAAAGATTGTTGTATCTTCAGGCTCAGGTAAGGAACAGCAAAAAATACCGTCCTCTTTAGGAATAAAATATTCGATTGTTGAACCGCGACAAAAGATTCCTATTTTAATGCATTTTGCCAATGATCCATCATACAAGAAGACCATTGTCTACATTTCTAATTGCATCTCAGTGACTTATTTTTACTCGCTTCTAAAGCATTTGTTGGCTCAAAATTACGATGATCCACCGCAACTCTTCTCACTCCATGGAAAACTTCAATCGGACGCTCGGCACAAGACATTAGAAAAGTTCATTCAGTGTACACAAAAGTGTGTTCTCTTGGCTACGGATGTGGCTGCACGTGGTTTGGACATACCTGAAGTTGACTTTGTTCTACAACTGGACCCCCCAACTGATCCAAACGTTTTTCTTCACCGCGCTGGCCGTGCTGGACGTGCTGGCAGAACTGGAAGTGGATTAGTTCTCCTCAATGAAGGGCATGAAGAGGATTATGTGGTTTTTATGGAAGTGAGGAAAGTTTTCATGACGCAACAAGATATACCTGAAGAGATAATTGCTAGTGAATCGGTTGAGCGCCAAGTTAGGGATTGGATTCTTCAAGACCGTGGTAGACATGATCTCGCCATACGATCCTTCCTTTCCTATGTGCGCTCGTACCAAAAGCATACCGCAACCTCTATTTTCCGGCTAAATGAAATGGACTTTATAGGAATCGGAAAGTCTTATGGCCTACTCCGACTTCCTGCTATGCCTGAACTCAAAGACAGGAAACTCAAAGAAGAGGAGACATGGCTTGGAGCTGTTATTGACATGGATACCTACAAGTATGCTGATCCCAAAAGAGAAGAGTCTCGTCTGGAGAATGAGAAAAAGGAGAAAGCAAAGGCGGAAAAGAAGCAAAAGCGAGCTAACAATAAAGCGTGGTCTGGAAAAATAGAACGAAAGGAAAATGCGCATGAGCGACAAAACAAACGACGGCAAAAGCAACTGGCAAAAAGAGCAGCAGAAGTTGGAAGTGATTCGGATAGTTCCGAGGACGAAGAAGTTCAGGTCGATTGGAAAGATATGGTTCGCCAGCGCAAAAAACAAAAGAAAAACGCAGATGTACAAGCTTTCGATGACCTGTAATATATTATGCAATTTGTAGCAAGGCTATGCTTTTAATAGTATGATGTAAATACCAAGAATTCTTGAATAAAATGGTAATAATTATTATTTATGTTTTGCAAACTGAGGGCCCTTTAGGTTCCAGCAGGCCTCCGAATTACCGTTATAATCTTAGGTGCAAATCATATCGCGAAACACCATAAGTAGCCAGATAATCTTTGGACCTATGGAATAATCTAATGGCATTGTATACTGTCCCACTCAGAACTTGAATGCGGTCGTTTTACTAGAAATTCCGTCGAATATCAAAGTATTATCTAGCGGGAGATATTGATGAGTGATAAGCTTAATCACTTCCTGGCCGCCAACTCCTCCTAAGAATGCGGCGATATTTTGTAGCTCTGCTCCTGCACAACGAACCACTTCATTGAGTACTTTTTGCGTCGTCTCATTGACCACAGAATGGCCGAATGACTGTAACACATTTTGGGCATCCATGGTCAGGTCATCGTTTTCATTTTCTATGCCAGGAGGAAAGCCGTTCCTCTCTGTAAACGCTTTATATGCCCGAATGCCCACGTAAACATGAAATAAATCTTCTTTATCTTCATCGTATGCATATGTTGAAGATTGTTTAAAGCCTAGCTCTAGCTGCGACCCTTTGTATGCAGTGACAAACTTTGCATTCTTGCAAAAGATCTCTACCATTTCATAGGGGATTTGAACAGAGAGACCGTTTTCAGCTATTAAGTTGTGAAGCACATTTTCGAAAAGCTCAAGATCTCGTTTCGCCCGTTCTCTGTAGATGTTTTGCAGGGTTACAAAGCCCTTCGTATCTGACTTCATGTCTGGCAGCACTCCAGGAAGTGGCAATAAACCATCTGACTCAGGGGTCTCCAAGTATTTCTTCAGCGCAGCTACCAGCACCCAAAATGGATCCGCGGAGGCTAGATCTGAGAGCTGAGGGTCCTTAAAAAGTTCTTCAGTTTTATAAGCGGGAACGCCAGATGGTGTGGCCAGACGCCAAACCGCTGCAATTGCCTCATCAAAGTTTTCTGGGTCGTCGGAACCCTTAGCATCGGAAATTTGCTGCTTGAAAGCACGTTTTTCTGCCAGAGTTTTGGGTAGACTGCCATTGTGCTCTTTTTTCCATTTTTGAATGTGAATGAGGAGCAAAACGACATACGGGACATGTGCCAAGTCACTTGGACTGAGATAGTCCAAGTTGAACGAATTAGCGTACTCCTGTAGCTCTCTCCATGGACGGTCTAATCGTAGCTCTACTAGTGAATCTGGATGTGTCTCAACCACCGTATGCTCTCTAAAAACCAGTCTGAAATATCCATAGAAACCAACGACATCAGCAATGGCCAAGGGGATATTCCTGACAAAGAGTACATCAGAAAGCTTCAACAGGTCTGAAGGGTTAACATTGCAAGCAATAACTAGGGAATACACTTCCAGGTTATGATTATTGATGAACTCGGTGGGACTAGCCACAATTGCATGACTAACCACGTCCGGGTTCAATTCATTAATCAGCTCTCTAACACACTCTGCACGAGGCTTGCCAACCTCGTCAGAGGATACAAAGAAATTGCTTGCTACTTCGTTTTCATTAACCGTAGCATCATCCACAACTGTAAACTGACCGGTCCCAGGCAGAACTAGATTTTTGAGTATTTCGCTACCTGTCGCTGTGGCCCCAATCAAGCAGACATGGGCATTCTCCAAGGCACGTTGCCCAGAAGATGCCCACAGACGAAGCTGTCGGTCATATTTCCTATCCTTCTCTGTAGGTACTGACATCTACTAACTGGCACTGAACCCCAAGTTGCCTCACCTGTTTGTTAACAGCTATCGGGACGGTGTGCCGACTGCCGGTAACAAAGCGCTCTTATCTGTCCTCACTCCTTCAGGCGAGCGTTCTCGTTCGCGCAGTTCATTGCAGGAGGAAGTCGGCTGGCTTAGTCGATCCCTGGATTCAGTCCAGTGATTATTAATATTGGTAGTATAGAGCTAACCGTTCGCTTCGACATTAAAAGATAACTGGTAAGATCACGTAACTAACATTGGGGGCAGGGGGTCGAGAGGGCGGGGACCCCGCGTAACACGCGCAGGGTATAGAAATGGTCTCTGGCGGTGTCTTCCTGATGATGTAGACAGCAGTGGTTTATAGATGCTCCCGCGAAGTTTTTTTGCATTTTGGATCTTCGGACTTGTGAACAATGTGCTGTATGTGGTGATTCTGTCCGCCGCCATTGATTTGGTTGGTCCAGAAGTGCCGAAGGCCATTGTTCTGCTTGCTGATGTGATGCCGTCCTTTCTGATAAAGTTTGCGGCTCCGTTTTTTATCCATAAGGTACCTTATAAGGTGCGTATCAGTAGCTTAGTGGCACTGAGTAGCATTGGAATGTTGATAATTGCCTATTCCGAGCGGGTTGGTCCGAGGCTGTTTGGGGTCGTTTTGGCATCGCTTTCCTCCGGGTTAGGAGAGATCAGCTTCTTGCAATTGACGCACTTCTATAGCGAGTGGTCTCTTCCAGGATTTAGTTCTGGAACGGGTGCCGCTGGGCTAGTTGGAAGCTTTGCGTTTCTGCTCATGACCACATGGCTTGGCCTGTCTACAAAGACGGCGTTGATCATATTCAGCACCATTCCGTTTGCGTTTTGGATCACGTATGCGTTTGTTTTACCCCCTGCAGACCCCAATCTCGCAGTAAAGTATGATCAGATAACAGATAACAGCGAAGACGACCCGACTTCTACTGCTGTGTCGGACGCCTCTATAAGGACGACAGCTCGGTCTACCATAGATCGGCTCCTTCCTCTTATTCTTCCCTACATGTATGTAAGATTTGCACCCAGCAGCGTCCTTAGTGTGCAGCATTGCTGATATTGTGTTGTAGGCTCCCGCTCATCTTGGTGTATTTGGCTGAATACATCATTAACCAGGGCATCTCTCCGACCTTGCTATTCCCCATTGAAGAGATGCCGTTCGAACGCTATAGAGATGCGTATGTGACATATGGTACGCTCTATCAGTGTAAGTATGAACTACAGGGTCACTGTAGAGAACGTGCGCTAACAACCATTTAGTGGGGGTCCTGATCTCTAGGTCATCTTCTCCGTTCTACCGCGTGCGCAAGCTCTATGTACCGGCAGTATTGCAGATGGTTAACCTCTTTATTTGCATTCTGCAGTCGCTTTACATGGTCATACCCAGTATATACCTCCTGATGATCCTCATGTTTTATGAGGGACTTCTTGGTGGTCTTGCGTACGTAAACACCTACCTTCTGGTCTCAGAAACAGTATCAATGGAGAACCGTGAATTTGCTTTGGGTGCAGTCGGAATGAGTGATTCAGCAGGTATTGTTCTATCCGGGTTGGTCAGCCTTTGGTTGGAAAAATCACTCTGTAGATATCAGATTTCTACCGGCAGGCCGTGGTGTAACATGAATTGAACAGACATACATCTAGGGGCATAGCTGATACAACGTTTTGTATAAATAGCTTCGGTCATACTAAGCCAGGTTAATTGAATTTAACTATAACTACATAAATCTATTACATTAGTCTTTGGATTTTTTGGACTTCTTTTTCGGTTTCTCATCGTCATCGTCATGTTTTTCTTTTCGCTTCTTCTTCTTTTCCTTGTCTTTTGATGACTTGTATTCTTTTTCTTTTGGAGCAATGAAATCCTTTTCGCGTTCCTTCTGTCTCTCCTCCTTCACAGCTTCACGCTTTTCCCTCTTCTCCTCCAACGCCCTTCTTTCCTTTTCCTTCTTGCCCAAGAAATATTCACCAGACTCGAGTTGAAGATCAACCTTACTTGGCTGTTGTGCTGGAGGGAATGGTGTGTAGGTTTTCTTCTCCTTGACCTTGTGTGGAATTCGTCGAGCAACGCTTCTCTTCTTGAACTGCGGTAAGAATCTAGACCAATCTTCATGTGCCAATTCCGGCTTTTGAGCCAGTTCTCGCTTGATCATCAGTTCTTTGATATGATAAATAGGATGCACATTCTTCATACAATCTTCGACAACTCTTCGTACTTCTTTCAAACCTTTATAACCACCCATAGCAGCAACTGTGTTACCCTGCACTAGAATATAGCACTTAGTGAGCAATTCAAGCGCTTTCAATGTGTTACCGTTTGGACCGACTAACCGCTGTCGTCTTTTCACGAAGCGGTCTTTATTTGAAACAAAACTGCCAATCTTAATCACATCGCATGCCACATCGTCTTGAAGAATTTTCACAGCCTGCTGGAATGGCACAGATCGTGCCAATAATTTTATCAAATCTCTGGCTTTGAGAATCGCTGCTGGGTCGAAAGTCTTACTCGTCGTTTTAACACTCATGGAACCGTCAACCAAATTCAATTCACAAGCAATTCCTTTATTATCCAACGCTCTCGTTACTTCACCCCATATTTCCTGTAAATAACCTTCTCTATACTTGGGGAACAGAGTGGCAAACGAGCTCTCTTCAAGAAATGATTCACCCGCTTTCAAATCCTCGGGCTTGAACTCTTCCTCGGCCCATTTGTCAATATCCTCCGTATCCCACGGTTTATCCTTATTATGCGTGCTAGGCATTGGAATTTAGTGTTTCGATAAGAAATACCAAAATTTTTTCAAATGTTCCAACAGCGGTGACTATCAAATACAAAAAAAAAAAAAATCTTGCGCCGCATTAGAAATTTTAACATCAATCATGGGCAAAACTAAGCCTAAGAAACTAAAATCAGCGTCTGTAAATGGCGTGCAAAAGAAGAAGAAGTCAAATATATCCTCGTCCAAGGGTCAGAAGCTGAAATATGACGCCATACGCTCTGAACTAGATCAGTCTGTTGATCCGCTCTTTGGACTCAACCGAAATCCTCAAGGAACGCAGAATCTGACGCCAGAAATTCTGAAGAGTGTGAAAAACTGGGAAAGTAACTTTGCAGAGAAAAAGCAGCCTACGGAGAAAAGTAAGAACAAGCATCAAAAGCACCAGGAAAAATCGGTTGATGATGAATTCCTCAACCAGATTCAAAGCATGTAATTTATTTATTATCAATTATATACTAAATGAAACAAGGTTTCGTTGTCCGCTCTATCAGTTCTACAGGTTATTTGTTTCTTGGTTGTTGGCATGCGTTACTGCGGTAACGATTTGAAGAAACCTGTCGGAATAAAGAATCTTGTCTCCATTTCGCCGCTGGATCTTAGACTGAAAACAATAAATAATGTACTAGAGGACATAGCTAACTAGGATCTGGCCGTGAATTAGCCTTGTTAAGTACAAACCCCCGACGGTCTTTTGCTGTCCTCGGCATTGTGAGCCAGGAACTCTTGAGGGCTTTGACTACGGTATCAATTTTCATCTGGTTTTCATCTCCAGATTGTATGGCGGAGAGGATGTTGGTACATTGTAATATCCTGGCAGCCATCCCAGTGAACTCTGTTCCTCCAAAGTCGAGGCTCATCCTAGCTGTGAGATCCTGTAGGCGCCTACTTAACGGGATTACAATATGATCCCTAAATGCAATTAAGATGTAACGACGAGTCGTGAGGTTCTCCTGTTTTTCAAGAAGTCCGGACCAATATTCCTTTGAATCTGCAATAGATAATATCTGACCCGCGCCTTCAAATTCTAGTTGTAATGGTAGAAACACTGCCTCAAGATAAGGAAGCACCTGAGAGAAAAAGAACATCCAAGTCTCCACCAGCTTTCCAATCAGTCTATCGTCAGTGGCACGGGAGAGTCCATGGTCCATATTTAAAACTCCTACCCGCAAAAAGTTGCGGAATTCATTCACCACCTCTTTCGGACCAACTCCTTGCCTGATTAGTAAATCTAAATGTATGACAACGAGATTGTTTAGGTCTTCGACAGGTACACGTAAGCCGTCCCCGGTAAATAGGGGCATAACCTTAGAACACAAAAGAGCCCATGAATCTTCTGCAACTTGATCTCTATCCTCTTTGCTCCCCAGACTCCTCACCTCCCGTGCAGGCACGCCTGGGCTAGAAGGGTGAAATGAATAGATGCTTCCTTGCTCGGAAATCAGCTTGGAATTGGAGGCAGACGACGACAAAACAACACCGCCGTGGCTATCTTTGCGACTTCGAAATGGCATGTGATGCTTATGCTGCCTACCGCTGCTACCACCAGAAACCCCAGCTTCCGAATCCCGAGCGCTGGATGGTGCCAAAGAGGCAATACGATCCAGCTCTTTGGATGGACGCGAAAGTGGTGACCGCTCAGATAGAGACGGCCGTGTTGGAGGTAGTTGCTTTGTCTGAATTGTTAAATCGACAGCCTTGCGTTTGGAATGGGATAAAGACTGATGGGATGATGAGCTTGATAGATGCGGTTTTGCCTGCCGAGCAAACATTTTAGCTTTCGACAGCGCACTTTCCTTAGGCTTTGATGCAAATGCTGCCGCAGACACTGCTACATTTGAAAGCTTATTTTGGCCACCGTTACCATGATACATGATGGGCTGTGGTTGAGGCGGTTGAGGCTGCGGGGAATGTTGCTGCTGAGGTTGTTGGAATTGTGGACTGGGCTCTAAATGTTGACGATTTGCACTGGAGATGTGGACGTTGTTCACATTACTGCGCAGAGCTGCGACTGCAGCCGCCTCTGAAGCTGTAGAGACTGCGTATTGAGGAGAAAAGTAGGAGGAGCTTGTTGATCCGTCGCTGGTATCTCCGCCCGATCCAGGAGGTGATGAAGCAAAGGAGATATTCGGCTTTGCCAGTGTTGGTACATTAGTAGGCGACTGAACATGACTAGAGCCGGAAGAAGAAGACGAATTAGTCCTTGTATGCGAATAGGCACGCAACCGGGAGTCGCCATCTGCCACAGCACCGTTGCTGCCATTTGGGGTATAGCCGCCTGAAGCCCCATTCTGTATGGACATATCCTCAGGGATCGAGGATATGTTCATCGTTTACGTAACTATAGCTGCAGCCGGGTTTCGAAGTAATACGTATAGCGATTCTACGCGCCGGCGTAAGCGCGCACACGGACTCAATAAACGTCAAACATGCATGGATGTTCAAATATCAAATACATGCTTTGAGTGCCACTGTTCCATTCGCTACGGAGACTGGTTCGACAAATAGCAGCAGGATGCTGATCCATTGATCTAATACAAGGTAAAGAAGCCCCGACATGTGCATAGATGACGGGCAATGTCTCGCATTTCATACGTGGCGTTCCTTCAGGTGCTTTTCCCACACATTGCCAACCGGACTCGTAAACCCGAAGAATAGATACCAATCCCTCTCGCTCTGCACGATTCACGCATTGTGGTACATATAAACTTGTATGTTGAACAAATAAACGACGCAGTTTTATACTAACACTAGGGTGCGCGTTGAGCACGCGTAAGGCTGTCATGGTGGAGCGTCATAATCTCATATTCACGACTAAACCAAGGTATGATTAAGCGGTGGGCATGCATTGCAGTTGTATCTGCCCTTCAGTTGTGTGGATACCTTTACTTTGCACGAGGGTTTTTCCCCAAGAAGCTTGTGCTTGCCGGGGAAGGTGAGTATTATGAATCAGCCGGCCAACCAGGGCCGAAGATATTTGATCGGCTAGTCTTCGTTGTTGTCGATGCGTTACGAAGCGACTTTGCGTATTCGGAAGAAAGGTCAAGTATGCCATTCCTCCATTCCTTAATTAACAATGGTGAAGCATTGCCATTGACTGGACATTCCACACCTCCTACTGTCACTTTGCCAAGGATTAAAGGTTTAACTACCGGCTCTACTCCAAATTTCTTAGATGCCATTCTAAACATTGCTGAAGAGGATCGATCGTCGACATTGGCTGGCCAGGATTCCTGGTTATCTCAGATGCGCCGAATTGATAAACGGATTCATATGTTTGGAGATGATACTTGGCTAAAACTATTTCCCGACATGTTCGACAAGACTGATGGCACACAAAGTTTTTTTGTCTCTGATTTCACAGAAGTGGATAATAATGTTACTAGACACATTGATCATGAACTAGCTTCTTCCCAAGAGTGGGAGGTCCTTATCCTGCATTATTTGGGGTTGGATCATATCGGTCACAAAGGGGGCCCAGATTCCATATTTATGCATTCCAAACAGAAGGAAATGGATGATATTGTTAGGAAGCTATATAATGGAGTCACGGATGATACTCTGATCGTTTTGCTGGGTGATCACGGCATGAATGAAGCTGGAAATCACGGCGGTTCTTCGAATGGTGAAACGTCTGCCGCAATGACTTTGCTGTCCAGAAAGTTTAAACAGCTTAATTTTGATTACAAAGCTCCAGTGCCATGTTCAGAGGATTTTACATTTTATAGAAAAATTCAACAGGCAGATCTGGTGCCGACGTTAGCCGGATTGTTTGGGTTCCCTATACCTTTAAATTCATTGGGTGTGTTCTTGCCGGAGATGCTTGATGTGTGGAAATCTGAGAAAGAGAGGATGTCTGTTTTGGAACAAAATGCTTTCCAATTGGCCAATATTCTAGGTGCTACCTTTTCTGAGGAGTTTACGGGAACTCTTAGTGCAGATTCTCAAATGTTTTGCGAATCTCAACAAGATTTTAATCTAGAGTCAGATGTCGAGTCCCTGAAGTGCTTATGGTGGAAAATTCGTGCAGAAGGTATCACCGATACCAGTACAGAACTGCTGTATGAATTTTTGTTCAAGGCTCAAGAGGTGTTATCACAAGCATCGAGCAATTACAACGAACCAGATATGTATAAAGGTGTTGGAATGCTAATATTTGCCTCAGTGTTGAGTGTGCTTTATTTTGTTTTTGGACTTGCAGATGTTAGCATGCCGTTGAAATGTGTTTTGATTATCCTGTCGTCTGTGTATTGCGCCTCCATGTTTGGAAGTAGCTTGGTGGAGGAAGAGCACCATTTTTGGTATTGGGGTGCTACTGGATGGGTTGCATGGTCCTACATCATTGACTCACGAAAGAAATTTAAAAATGGCACGAATTGGGTCATTTGTTTAATTCTTGTTCGCATTATACGCAGCTGGAACCAAACGGGACAGAAGTATGCAGGTGCACCAGATATTGCCAAATATTTGGAATTGGAAGAAAATGCTACTATTCTCTGGTCGCTGATTGCCATATATTACGGGTCGCTGTTAGAAAGAGTATGGAAAAACAGCTTCTCAAATGTTAATAGCATGGCAGGTTTCCTATTTTCATTCACGACAGTGGTTTCCTCTCTTGCTCTCAAAATGAACATGGCTTACCACGCTGGTGAAGCTGTGCCGAAAATCGTTGAAAAGTTCCTTATCTCAATGGACTCAGTTAACCAGCAACATCCTGAAAAACTTATATCCTTAGCAAGGATGTGCTTCCTTTCAGTCGGATTCAGTATGCTTTATCAGCTGCTCTCACTAAAGCGGCCCTTAACCAGTTTATCGTACCTGCTTGAAGTGTTTCTTGTAACTCAAACCCGAACGAGAAACATTCCACTTTTCATTTTGTTTAACCTGATGAGGACTTATGTCAGAAGAAATGTACGTGACGTTACAACAACTGCGATTTTCATTCTCATTCTCCAACATGTTTCCTTTTTTGCTCTCGGAAACTCAAACTCAATGGCATCTATTGACCTCTCCAACGCCTATAATGGTGTCAGCTCTTATAATGTTATGATTGTTGGAATCTTAACGTTCCTCAGCAACTGGGTGGGTCCTATATATTGGTCCTTTTCTGGCCTAGCTATCATTATGGAATCGGAAACACTCAAAAAAAAGATGAAGGGGAGCAACAAGACCATGGACCTATCTGACGAAAACCTGTCCAGAAAAAATATTCTGACCACCAAGATCATAGTTACGCAACTCTTTTTTTCCGTTGCTAGTTCAGGGATCATGGGCGCGTGCCTCGCTCTCAAACATCATCTATTTATTTGGACAGTATTTTCACCGAAACTTCTTTATGCTGCCGCATGGGTTATTCTACAACATGGCTTAATAGACACTACCCTCTCCACAATCTTATCGCCCTTGTGAAATGCATGCATAGAATTTAGTATAGATTGCAGTCATAAAAGATACTTAGAAAAAAAGTTGGCATAATTCCGGATGATGGTTCTGAAGACGGACTGTAGATTTCAGCGATTATTTAATTACCTAATACTACTGACGCTCTTTCTTTTTATAGTCGATAAACCTTCCCAGGTTTAGTGCAGCTTCATCTGCCCGGCCACGGAGCTCTGGGAAGCGCTTCTTGTCAGTCCGTCGGACGGCTTGTCGCACAGTTGGCAGAGATTTATTTAGAGTCTGCAGAATGTTGTCTCCGATGAATACCGGTTCGTCATAGTCATAGCTCATATCAGCAAACATATCGAACAGAACATCCAACGCCTGAATCACGACTTCTATGGGGCAGTCTAGCGCGTTAGATATGATAGAGAGTAGGAACTTACTACACTCCCTTGTTGTTTCAACCCGACCTTTGGCCATTCCCACTGTGCCAATAAGACCTGCAGCTCGAACCATGTATTCACTAGACTCATCCCTATTGTCGTTTGTCATGTTTTGCTTCACATTGGAACATGAGTTAATGATAAAGGTGATTTGGTCATTGGTTATCGGAACCTCTCCGTAAAAAGCTGCCGCAACTGCCCACAGCGAGCCGACTGCCCCTGTACGAACATCAAGCGAGGGGTTCTCTAAATAAGTGAAAAGATTATTCCACAGTTCAATTGCTTTTGCCTTCCATGACGAATTCGTGCTAACCTTAAGGTTGGAAACTAGTGTCCAACATATATTATTAAGAGCTGCCATTGCACGGGATGCAAATAGTGGTTCATCAAGATACTTGATCACCAAAGGAAGGACACTTTCATGGAGGTATATGACTGAGGCATTTGGCGTTTCACCATTTGCATTCTCGTCGAAAGAAATATCCCCGTCAATTTCTATAGCTTGGTCTTCATCCTCGACACCACTTCGCTCAACGACCACGTCGTCTGATATGTCTTGGTCTCCGTCTTCATCATTGTCTTCTTCCATCATTCCTTCATCTTCAGGTTCACCATCATTCTCCATTTTTTGATCTGTCGAAATAACTTCGGCAATTGCTGTGAAAAGCTCTAAGGCCATTTGGACCGTGTCGATTGCAGATCGGGCTTCAGCAGTGGCGGCATTAACTTCATGAATATTCACTGGAGTGTCATTTTCAATCTTTGGCTCAATGTTCTCTTTAGCCTTTTCAACATCGACATTGTTAATAGCGGGAACGATTGATTTTAGGATCTCGCACAGCACGTCTGGATCAGCTGTGCCTTGTTCCACATATGCATTGAAAAGAATACCGTTCACATAAATACGTGCTGATGCAGGGATTTCCCTGTCCAATAGTTCCATGAAAGGATAATCAGAAATCTGGTCTACAACGCGATCGTTGTCTTCAGTCAACACATACAACAATTCACATGCTGTTGTCAATAAGTTCATATCATTTAACTTGAACAATTCTACCAAAAACAGAGAAATGTTTGGTAGCCTTTTGTTAATTGCATCGTAGATGTCACTATGCGTAATGGCCATAGATGACAAGAGTCCGACAATGTTTTCCAACTGTCCGAAAACCAGCTTCCTCTTGGGAGCTTCAGCATCCTCCATCTGCCTACTGTCTATGATTTCTTTCAATTTCATCAACTTGGCTTCAATTGGTGTCAATATGTCCTGACGATTCAAGAAAATCGCAATATCATACCCCTCTTCGACGACCAGATTACGCAGCAGACCATATGCCTCGGATATGACCTCTTCGGATTCGTCTGAAAGCGACTGCTTCATCACCACCTGTACAAGCCTCTCCTTCAGCATGACTTTGCGCATCTTCTCATTCTCCGTCAATGCAGTGATTGCACTAATTGCCATAGCCCTATCTTCACTGTTCCCCGAAGCCAGTTTTTCAATCAGGGGAAGAATGGTCTTTTTCTGTGTTTCAATATCTTCATTTCTCAATTCTCCGCCTCGAGAGATGGGATTAGCAGCTTTCCTGCCTTTCTTATTTCTCGGTTTCTTTGCTTTCCCCATTCTTATTGTAAGAAAAACAGTAATTGACTGGACTCTATGCCATTTTTGGCCGATAAAGATCTATATTTTTTTTTTTTTCCTGTCGGCGGTCCACCGATGCCCTAACCCGGATTGATTTATTGAGCCTGTGAATCTTTCTATCGAGAGAAAGCAAAATAGGTATGAATAGTGCTCCATTATAACAGCAATGGGACATATCATTCCGCTGCTATCATTGTAACTAGCTGTTTTGTTCGTCTTTTGTTTAGTGAAGACAGTTAAGTAATTCCCAAGGAACTAGCCATATTCCTAAGTTGTAGCCAGTACTACATGAACCTTGAAGGATTTGATTACATAGAGAAGTTCAAACCCCAATAAGCCATCAGCTTTACTGTCTTGTTTATTTTATCGAGGCAGATACCCCCTGATATGGGATTCTTCGGACTGAAAATGTAGATGGTCGGAAGGCCGATGTGAATGTCCCAAATTGGTTGGAAAATTAGTGAGAAAACTGAACTGAACATCCAGGTAGAGGCGAATATGTACAAGCTGCCAGCTTTGCGAGTTGCAACCCGGTTAATCAGCAGACCGACAGCGATTCTTCGCTGCGCCTACGCCAGTGAGGCTGCTCCAGCCAAGGTTAAATCAATGACGCCTGCGGGAACCAAACTAAAAGGACTTAATATCAAGAAGAATGGCGAAGACCCGGTTGCACTGGAAGATGAAGAGTACCCTCCATGGCTATGGGAAATACTTGACGAGAAAGTACAGGAAGCCAAATTGAAAGCTAATGCAGAGAAAGCTGCGCATAAGGAGCGACGAGAGGCCAACAGGAAACACATCAAAGCTGACAATTTCCTCAGAGGAATGAACAATTGATTTGTAAATTTTTCAAATATATATATACATGTACATATAGACGCCATTAATTAATGCATGATTTATTCGGAAGTAGGCTTCTCGCGTGTGGCAGGCGCTTGTTTCCGTCTTTTATCCTCCTCGATGAGATCGACTTGCTCAGTAACCATGGGTTTGAAAAACAGATAACCTACTCGGATTAGCATCATGGTCTACAGACTCTGAAGTTTATATCCGTACCAGATAGCACTCCGAACATTACCGCCAGCACTGGCGCACTAGTTGCCCGCATTCTGTCGTGGTTTGCCGAATAATTTTCCCTCCCCTCCAAAATGTGCGCGCACATGTAGTCGGGGAACAGCCGCGTAGCATGTCCAACTGCGAAGTAATAAGAAAGAAAACATTGCAACGCTTGTGGTATACAGGCAAATGAAAGAGATATATAATAATGTACTATTTGTTAAACCAGATTAATGTTTGTCTGCGTATTCTTTGCCGATATCCTCTAGAGTAAGCTTGTGGTCGTTCTTAAAGATCAAGTGGGGTTTACGCTGGGCAACATCTATGATAGTTCTGGCGAATTCGGTATTCACCCAGGCGAACCATGGTCTAGTGAAAGTGTTTGGTCCCGGCGTCTTATAGACGTCAATGGATTCGTGCATAAGTCCCAGTCCAGAGGTAGAGTTCTTCAATAGATCGAGAGCCTCCTTGATTTCATCGTCATCATCACTCGTTCTGATGCGTGCAATTTGAGACATTGGCCAAGCATTAGCAATACCCTGATGTGGGCCACCGATTCCTTTGAAGGCTACACCCTCAACGTAATATGGGTTCCCTTTGGCAGAGAAGATCATCTTACGCGTGTTTTGGTATGTCTTATCGTCCTTATCCAAGAATCCAAAGTCTGGGAGAGTAAGAAGCGATGGGATGTTTGCATCGTCCATGAAAACACGGCCCTCATAGCCATCAACCTCGTAGGCAAAGACCTTTCCAAATTCTGGATGGTCGTAGGTGCCGTATTTCCAGATATCCTTCTCGACGCTTTTGGCGATATCGCCCAGTTCTTTTGCTAGGTCCTTACGGCCTTCTTTGTGGAGCATGGACGAAGCACGCTTCAATTCAGCGACTGCCTGGGCGTTTCCAGGGATGAAGAACGGAAAAGAGGTAGAATCATCAGAAGGCCGGAATTGACTTTTGATCAAGCATGTGTTGTTGTTCACAGGATTTCCCGATCCGTACAAACTGAGTGTGCCGGTCGAAACCCACGTTTCTGCCTCAAAGGAGTAGTACACAGGGTTCAGCGTACCGTTTGGAGCAAATGTCGGGGTCTGCTGTTCTCGGATAGTCTTGACCTCGACTTCGGCAGCCTTGATCCAAGCATCGTTGATGAAAGACCCATCTCCCGTGGCCTCATAATAGTCAGTAGATAGGCCAAAGAAGGAAGAAATAGAGTCAATTTCATACTTGCATTCCCAAATTTCATTGGGGTCGATTTCAGGCTTGACCTGTACATTCTGGCCATTGGAACCTGGCTTCAAGTTTGCTGCAGCTGGCGGCTGGAATGCATTGCAGTAAGGGTACTTGGTGACAAACTCGACCTGTTGGTTAATAGCACCCAGAATCAGGTTCTGAATACTCTTATCGTAACGGGCCAAGATCTGGTAGTTGTACAATTGAGATCTAGAATCGCGGATCCATTCGGCATTAATGTCACCAGTGATAATGAACGAACGAGGACCCTTGTTATCTTCTGTGTTGTCGACATGCCATCTAATAGTCGTGTCCAAAGTATTTGGGAACGTGTTCTCAAACAACCTAGCAAGATCGGGGTCCTCGATGTTCCTCTTGAACTCATCAATCACCTTCTCAATTACGGGGGATTTGAAGGTCCGGCATCTGTCCTCTGGTCTTTGGAAAGGGAGCTTCAACGGACCCTCTGAGAATGGTGGATGAGTTGTGTTTGCGTAGTCCGTGTAGGCAGGGCAATCTGGCTCGGGGAAACCTTCGGCGTCTTCCTGCTCCGACCGCTTCCATAGTTGTGCCTGCTGGCCGGCTGCTGTGTTACCATTGTCCAAAAAGCCAACCAATAAGTAGACTGCGACTACGGCCAAGGAGGCCACAGACGCCAGGCGCATCGACCGCTTGCTCATATTCGCCATGTTTGTAACTGTCTTTGTAGATGTCCACCCCAACCCGATGTGCCTGAAGGCTTTATATATACCGCCAATCCCGCACACGCCAAAAAAAAAAGGTCATGCGGGGGGAATTAGCTTAGTCGTGGGGTACAAGCAAAAATTCAAAGTCACAGCAGTGATTCGCTGCATTTCATTGCCAAACTAGTCGATCGACATGATCCGTGGACCACGGCTGTCGACGATCCGTCTATGACCGTGGCCCACCATTCCGCCACCGTTGCAACCGTTACTTGAACGTTTTCCCGGGTTAAGTGTTGTTCTTTGTAGGCTTCATCACAAGGTACCTGTGATAAAAGCTTTTGGATCAAACTCTATCGCAATTTCAATGAGATGTGGTTTAGGCTCCATTCATCTCGAAACATGAGCCTTGCCGATCCCGTTGTGTCGTATCCTCGGTTCTGTCCATGGACGGAAACATGTAACATCATACACCGTCCAGCCGTTTCGTCGGATCGTCTCCGGACAGCGCTCAATACTACACGGTTCTGGGAACGTCCATCTGTGGTAAATTTATATTTATTTACCAAGGTTTGGATCGCATGGAAATACTCTTTTCTTGCCCATGGGTATTTGGTCAGTCCTGGATTTGTCCAAAGGGCCTGCAGCTATCTTCGCTCTTTCAAACCAAGCGCTAGGCTGTAGCGGATATAATGAGCTACTGGCGTAGAAAAAAATGAGTACAGGCGAATTATTAACCTCGTTACTTACGGAAGCACGTGGCAGCTGGTGAAAACTCTAGGACGTTTTTTTGGGAGTTACTAGCGATAATAAAGCCAGTAGATTCGATCAAATCTCTTTCTGGGAAAGGGGACTGTGAATAGCTAACTTCAGCGAGAGACCGCCTTGAAATGGAGATGCTCCCATGCACTGCCCACTAATCCCCTCATCCGTATCTATTCTATGACATACTTTGGATAGACAACTTCAGCGAGCCGAGCAAATAACCTCTGATACTTTCCCCAAGAGTCTATCTTTCAATGCTGGGAAGGGCGTTTGGTGTCTTTTCTCGGAAGGAGAAGGACACTTTCGCCGACCGTTACTGAAACAGGGCTTATCATTTCGCCGAACATTACTGCTGTTGGACAACTTCCCCTTCTTTTCCTTGACGACCCACAAACGGTTGCTGCAAAATGGATACAAATAATAATCTCAGCCTGAATCGAATATTCTACGCCATTATTTTTGATCATCTCCATTCAGAAGTGATTCACACTATTCCCCCACCACCCTCCCTACTCAATACCCAATTCCATAAGATGCTCTAACTAGTGCAAGACTGATTCTGCCATCGCTCACTCAATTGGTCCCCCATCTGTAGTTCGTAGTTGTCCTGGCAACACACACAAATCCGCGCGGCTGCGCGCACCACAGTATAAAATAAAAGCCCAGCGAGCCAAAAGAAGATTTTCTGACATGCTTGAACGAGGAGGAGGGGTAAGTTTGTCAACAGAGACCAGAGGAAATACGTCCAAAGGATGAGAACTTGATAGGGACAACTGACTACAGTTGATGTTATACCTAAGGAATCAGATAGTAGAAAAAGGCTGATACGGATTATTTTCTGGGTCCAATGTCAAAAAGTTGGATAAATGCTAATTTCTATAGGTTTTTGTTAGTTCCGTTTTGGGAACCCAAAGCGGGCCCCGCTTCAAGTTTAGTCATAGCAATATATAAGGTTCATTAATAGACTGTGATACGCTAGTCCTCTAGTCCCTATACATGAATGACCATGAACTGAAGCTGCTTGTGATCGGTTCACAAGGAGTGGGTAAGTCATCGCTGGTCTTGAAGTTCTGTGACGATGTCTTTGGATCTCGTCTTACCCAGCCCACCATTGGGGTCGATCTGAAGACCAAGCGTATCAAGATTGGAACTGAGCGCTGTAAGTTGACCTTCTGGGTAAGTACAGGTTTTCGTCCATGCATGCGGTGTTCTGACGGACTGGTTTAGGATACTGCCGGTCTTGAGCGCTACAGGGCCATTTCCAGCGCTTATTACCGGGACATTCACGGGGTGCTGATAGTATATGACGTGTGTAACCGCAAAACTTTCGAGGATCTAGAGTACTGGATTCGTGAGTGTACCGACCAATGCCAACGTAATACAGAAATGCCCATTAGGTTCGTATTAGGCAACAAAATAGATAAGACAGCGGAGCGTCAGGTGGAGGCAGCTGAGGCAATGGACTTTTTAGACCGGCTCGGCAACGAAAATGGCGGCGATGTTGTTGATGGCTATTTTGAAGTAACGGCTACCGATAAAACTGCAGTCAAGACAATAATTTACAAGTTAGTCAACACTATTCTTCGGACGAAGCGACTCAACAAACGGCTAAATTCAGGTACCATTGACATGTCCGATCTGCCTAATGACAACACTACTGGTGGATGTGCCTGTTAGCCAAGTATAGCGCACCCGCAGTCCGTATCTTAATGCATTTTTCTCCTCTTTCTATTTACATGCTTGTTTGTCATTATCGTCATCAGATTTGTCCGGATATGAAGTGGCCCTGATGCTCATTCTTTTTTAGCAAATCCACGGAAATACTTCTCCCTAAACTCTTCGGCAGACTTTCCTTTAACCGAGTAGCTGTCGCCCTGTTGGCCATACTTCCGACGTCTGTAAACTAAGAGCCTTCTGGACCACTTGTTAAACTCTTGCACACAGTTGCCCACAAGCTCCAAGTCTGGATGCAACGGAATGTCGTTTGGAACAAAGTCGTCGTTGGCCGTGGGCATCCAAAAACAGAGCCGTCCCTGCTCTACCAACCGGTCAGCTCCAAATTGCAGCAGGTCGTCTAAAAGGGAATTAAATTGATAGGGCTTTTTAGGAAAGATGTAATCCCGTCGTAAATACGCCTCTGTTCCGTCGATTTTCACCGACTCCCGATCTTTGTGTCTTTCGGGATCCTTCGAACCAAGAACCTTGAGGCCCTCTCGCACGCCATAAGGAGGGTCGCACACAATTGCATCTAGTTTAAAATCAGGTCTGAACGAATTATGCGTAAAGTCCATTGCGATGACGTCCAAGAAGTACTTGTACAACCCGTATTGGTTGAAATTGGCCTCAATCGTAGCCTCACCTTTTCCTCGCAGCATTCGTGGATCAATATCCGACCCCGCGGAAATGGCACCAAAATGACTTGCTGCAACCAAAAAGCTTCCTGTGCCTGCAAAAGGATCATACATCCATTTCCCCGAGTCGACCAAAGCTATGTTGCACGAAACCAATGCCAACTGTGCATCAAAGGACGTGGTTCCTATATACTTGCGTTTCTTGAGGTCGTAATCGTCCATCAGATGTCGGCTCCCGTTACAGATATGCCGGCCAAACCACAGTTGGCGTGGCAGCTCGTGTGGAGTCTTTCCTTGAACTTCTTCATAATCTTCCAAAATCGTAAATACCTGGTCGGCGTTTTTCATCCTAATGGGGCCGTCTAACGCCATATACTTGAAGGACTCAATCACCTTCAGCTGCTGCTCCCTCGACCGAGACCCATTGTAAGATTCAAAATCAAACTTAAACGAACAGGTCCTGTACTCGCTCCAATCATTGTTTCGTTTTTCAACATCGGAATGTAAACCCTCTATACTATCGCCAACGCCGTATAGCTCATATACCGCTCTCGTCAGAATTGACCTTCCCACCAGCTTGCGAGCCTCGTCGCAATTTTTCAGTTCGACAATCAGAAATGGGGAATCTTCCTTATGGCCGCTGAAATCCACCTGAATGCCATAAAGCTCGGCCAAAGCTTGCAGCTCGCATACCCGGAAATTAGGATGTGCCTGAGCAAACAGAATCAAGAATTGCATCGGAAGCTCCACCTGTTTCTTAATCCCCGTTCACCGCTCTGAAAAATTAATTTTCCAGCGGTTTGACGTACGCTGAGCGCGACAACTCCCAATCAAACACATATCATAGCCAAAAAGCGAAAGCTTCTGTTACGGTCAATTCACTTCCAGTAACGTGCGAAAGGAAAATTGGATCAAGAAGACTGGGTTTATAACACCAACGAGGACCCCGACTCTATGTAGATAGAACTAAAGATTGTAGAATACCAGTACAACAATTATAACAACCCTCTTTACCGACAACATGGCGAAAGTAATAAAAATATCTCACGCACAGTTTATTCCGCTGTAAAATGCACAGCTCTGACCACCTATGCCGCCAACAAATGGACAATTGTACGTCCCCGTTTTATTCACAGACAGTGGGCTAATTGAACCATTGGCCAAGATATGGGGACGGAGGTGATGCTGAGAGATACGTGGCGGACTGAATGTTACGCCATAGAATAAATTGGTCCCAGATGGAACAACTAACCTTCACTTCTTAATTATACCTTATTGATCGCGTGGAAAATCCGGATCTTTGGAAGAGTGTCGACACGGTAGTTGGAAGAGGGTTCATAGCTTGAGATAGCTTATACGGATAACACTCTATAACACTAGTATAATTTAAACAGCGAATAAAGAGACCCAGCTAGTGAGTTACGAAATGTCTACGTTTGACGAGGACGACGACTTCTTCGCTGACATCTAGTAATGCTTTTGCCCCTAACTTTTATTCGAGAAAGTGTAACTGACTGTTCTTTTTCTATGTAGCGGTGATGACAAGAAGCCTGAGCCCAAGAAAGAGGAAGACCCACCCAAGGAGGCAATCAAGCAGGAAGAAGTGGAGACAACATCTGCTCCGGCTGCTTCAGTAAGCACAGAGCAGCAGCAGGCGTCTGCTGACCCCCGTCTTGCGTTTGCACCACCACCAGCCCCGGAGAGCGGAAGCGCTGCCCAGCCAGTTGCGCCCGTCCCTGCGGCAACCGAGCAGCAGAAGCAACAGGCGGCCACCGCTGCTGCGGCTTTGGCGTCTGCCAGTCAGCAGCAGCAGCCGTCTCAACCAGTGCAGCACCATGTGTCGGGTGGAATTAGCACAGGCAACATCTATATCCCTCCAAAGGACGAGGGCAAAATGTTCATAGGCGGGTTGAATTGGGAAACCACTGACGACTCGCTCCGAAATTATTTCGGCCAGTTTGGCGAGGTGGTGGATTGTACCGTCATGCGAGATAATGCTACCGGCAGATCTCGTGGTTTTGGCTTTTTAACATTCAAAGAGCCACACTGCGTCACTGAGGTGTTGAAAAAGGAGCATTTCCTTGATGGAAAGATCATCGACCCAAAGCGAGCTATCCCAAGAGAGGAGCAGGATAAGACTGCCAAAATTTTTGTAGGAGGTGTTGGATCCGACGTAAATGAAGAGGACTTTAAGACCTTCTTTGAACAATACGGGACTGTAATTGATGCCCAATTGATGATTGATAAGGACACTGGCCGTCCCCGTGGC
This sequence comes from Blastobotrys persicus, assembly GCA_030585065.1. Lineage (NCBI taxonomy): Eukaryota > Fungi > Ascomycota > Dipodascomycetes > Dipodascales > Trichomonascaceae > Blastobotrys > Blastobotrys persicus. Next base: position 52,155 of record JAJMBO010000083.1, read on the forward strand.
TTTGGCTTTGTCACGTTTGACAGCGATCAGGCTGTTGAAAAGATTGTGTCTGAAAAGTTCCTAATTCTCAAGGGCAAGCCAATCGAGGTCAAGAAAGCCGAGCCACGAACAAAGGGCGCCGATGGCCAGCTCCAGCCAGAGTCTAGGGCTACTCAGCAGAACAATTATATGAATGGTATGAACCCAGCTATGATGTCGCAGTATCTCCAGCGCTGGCAAGCTTACATGTCACAATTCCAGCAGATGATGATGCAGCAGCAGCAAAACCAACAGGTAGCTGGAGGTAGTGGTCAAATGGGAATGATGAACCCACAGATGATGCAGCAGATGGCCCAGATGAATCCACAAATGGCACAAATGATGCAACAACAACAACAGCAGCAGCAACAGCAGCAGGGTTCATATAATGGTTATGACAATAATAATGGGAATAATCAGGGTGAAGAAGATAACAACGAGGATGTCCCTGGATATGTTCCTGAAGAAGAGGATGACTACAGCTACCGTGATCGTGATCGCGGTTATCATCGTGGTCGATGGAGCCGCTCACGGGGCCCCAGAGATCGAAGCGAAGAAGGTGGCTCGCGCTCAGACTCTGCCTCTAACCGACGTTCCCGGTCACCACCCTATCATCGTGGCGGCGGTAGAAGAGGCAGCGGCCAGAGAGGAAATAGCAGAAACTACCGCGCAGGTGGAAGCAGCTATCACCCATATCACAGAAGCTAAAAGGAACTAGTTGTATTGTATTTTTTATATATATCGAATGTACTGTTGTAAATAACTTTCTACTAAGCTTGCCACAGCGTTATAAAAAAGCCTTCTTCGTTGCCAGATGTCGGCGTGCTACAAGGCTTATTCGTAGCCTATCAGCCGAGAGATGCGTAAGCTGCCGGGAGCCGCACAGCCGCCACTTTTGGGTTAGGGCGCAGACAGGCGAAAATGCCATGCAGCTCGAGCAAAACCATTGATTCAAGTGTTTTGTGACTCTACTGACATTGTTAAAAGGTAGATCTAGGCTAACTGTGGAAAAGACGAGTGCGCTGGTGGGTATATATACTGCACGGTCCATATTCTCTATATATCAAAGTTTGACCATCAAGGTATAGTGCATAGCTGAATACACTAGCAGAAGGGGTCAATCAACCGACTTGCTATATTCTAGAGAAGGGATGGAGCTTAGTAACGACCAGAAGGGGTGGATACTGACGGCCGCGTCAGCGGCGACATGCATACTTGGGTCGTTTGTGATTTGTTTGGATTTAGTGTACAGGTGGTTTAGGCCTACTAGCAACTTTCAGCTGCGGGAATCCAAGAGCGTGCTTATTGCTAGTTTGAGCTTGAGCAGCGGTGTACTGTTGTTCACTTCTCTGTACAAGCTGCTCCCTGAGGCACTAGGTTATTTCAATGACACGCCCGCTATTGGAACCAAGAGAATGGCAAACGTCATTCTCATGTCCACTTACTTGGGTGGAATTGCCATCTGTTCCGCAGTGAACATTGTTATTCATATGATGACGTCGCAGAGCGTCGTCCACTGTTCTCATGAAGGCGGTCCCCACAACAGTGACCATCATGACCCCATGCACGAAGAACATTACCACGACCATCATCATCATCATCATCATCATCATCACCGCCATGAGGAGCATCACGATGGTTGTGAAGCTCAGCATACGCAAGAACCTCATGGTTATTCCTCAAATGAAAATACTCCGTTAATTCCGCAGCCGGCTATGAAAGATAGTCTGACGGCATATGTTGCACCCAGAACGTTTATTGACATTACGGAACAGAGACTCAAGGGACGGCAGTCAATCGGACGCTGCATGGGTTACAGCAGCATAGAAGATTGTGCGGAGCACATTATAGCTAGTCGAAGAGCTAGCCGTGAGGAGAACGTAAATCATCAGAGCTATGAAACTACATCGTCGGCGACACCTGTGGAGTGTGAAGATCAACCCGACGAGGACGAATTGAAAGATCACCATCATCATGTATCTACACGATATTCACACTTATTTTCAATTGGACTGCAAACCGCATTAGCAATCTCGGTGCACAAAATTCCTGAGGGTTTCCTCACATTTGCCACTTCTCACGCAAGTCCGGAGCTGGGATTTTCAGTCTTCTTGGCATTGGCAATCCATAACTTTTGCGAGGGATTTACAATTGCATTTCCATTGTATCTCGCCATCGGAAACCGAGCACTGTCTATTGGGGCATCAATACTTCTCGGTGGGCTGTCTCAGCCTTTCGGTGGATTACTTGCTTGGGGCATGTTCAAGAGTAAGATTGGCAAAGATGCCCACATGACTTTTGGTCTGCTGGTAGCAATCACGTCCGGATTTCTGTCCATTATCGGTCTTCAGATGTACGGAGCTTCAATTACGTATGGTGGAAAACAGTCAACGACGCTCGCGTTTGCTTTCTTAGGCATTGCCATAATCGGCCTGTCATATTGCTTAACTTGAAAACTTAAGCCAAATCTAACTTATTGAAGAAGTAAATATAATTTCAAGTGAAATTACTCTTTTGTTCTATGATGGATACTAGATCTATGTTCACCTATGTAATTAGAGACAATGTAAAGCTACTCGCCATACAAAGCCAGATGTATGATTAGGTATATGTTCAAAATGCAGATAAATAACCAGATAATGAATCCGGCGATGGTGGTGTACCAGTTGTTTGACAGGTCAACGGTTGTCGAGACCTGAGTCTCACCGTCTTGACCTGGCAGCTCGTTTGTGCTGACGGTCATGACCTTTCTACAACTTGTTAGATAGATCAGTGGGGCGGTGAGGAATGGAAGAAGAATAGTTAAAGCAACCTGAGATGCGTTTAGGGTGGCGGATAAGCCGGAGCGGCCGACCGCTCCAGTGACGACTAGACAGGGAATAATAGCAATGGTTCTGGTAATTATTCTTCTAAGCCATGGCCGGACCTTCCAATTGAGGTGTCCTTCAGAAACAATTTGGCCAGCAATTGTGCAAATTATACCGGCAGATTGGCCGGAGAAGAGAAGGGCAAGCATGAATATCGTTCCTGCCACGCCTGACAGAAGTTCAGACAGCACTTGGTGGATGGAATAAAGATCTGCTTGATCAAATTCGGGCTGGTTGTACATAGTTGCACCGGCCACGATGAGAATGGCAGAATTGACGAACAGAGCCATTGTGCAGAGGGAAATGACGCATTCAGCAATGGAATACTTCATGGAGTATCTAATGGCTCCGAGAGAGGGTCTGTACTTGTCATTTAGCACTGGATCTTCCTCCTCATCAGAAATGTATCCATGAGTGATATCGTAGTCGCGCACTCGAGGTCGAACTAACGCTGACCCCAAATATAACGAGTGTGGCATGACAGTAGCACCTAGGATACCGCAGGAGATGTAAATGCCATTCTTCTCCAGCATCCGGCTGGTAGGCAGGTAGCCCTTAAAAACGTGGCCAACGGGGGTCTTTGGAATACGAGCCAGCTCAACGGCGAAACAAATGATAATTGCCAGAACCAAAGATGCGACCACGTACTCGAAAATACGGACAGACTTCATCCCTTTTCCCGGCTTGTAAGCCAATAGAACGAGCAGGACATCTACTATTGTGATCACCACACCAGCCATTAACGGGATTTTCAATAAAATGTTCAATGCAATAGCCGTACCTATGACCTCTGCGATGTCGGTTGCGATGATTGCAACCTCTGCAAAGATGTATAATGCAATTGTGACCCATTTGGGTAAATGCTGTTTGCAGGCCACCGCCAAGTCGTTGCCGGTGACTGATCCGAGCTTGATGGCTAATGATTGCAAAAACATGGCAATAATATTCGACAGCAGCACAACAAATAACAGTGCAAACTCCAACGTGGCCCCAGCCTCGACGTCTGTTGAGTAATTTCCGGGGTCCATATAGGCGATGGACACCATTATACCCGGGCCAATGAACTTGGCGTACTTTTTCAGCACATGGACCGTCTTCCTATAGGCTCTTAACATCTTTCGTTCATGTGGTGGAGTGTACGACTCTTCTCCCCGAGGGAGATTGTAGGTGGACTCGAATTGCCGCTTGTCGACCGGGTCTGGTGAGTCCGCCGGTGCCTTGTTCGGATGACGAGGTGTTAGGTGGTTGATTTCTATGCTGCTCGGCCTAATCGTGGCATTCATGTTGTGGACGGCGATAAAATGACGAGCCCTCTAAGTAGAGACGGCTGGTTTTTATAATCTGTGACTGAAGTTGTAGGCGCACTTGTCAAGACCTTGCAGGTGTGCCCGTGATTATACATAGAAGTTGGCTCCTGCAGATCGGCCACAAAGCGTTATGTACGGCCGACTGCGAGTTTTCGGCTTTTCCCTGACACGTGTAATATAGATGTATTATATATATGTGTGGGTGTGTCTTTATATTACCTCCAGTGGCTATACAAATTACGTCTCTGTATTTCCCGCTAATTAACTGGTATTAGTATAGTTTATTCAGCTTCGGGCCCTCTGGCGCTAAAGTGGAGCTCCGATTAGTTCCGATCGTGCTCCGGAACCACTGGGAAGCGCCTATTGCTTATGCAGTGCGCAGTTTGGGCTGATAATATTATGCTATGTTGGACTATACTATATTATATTAGACTATATTATACTATATTATACTATATTATATTATATTATATTATATTATATTATATTATATTAATCAGAGTTGACGGCATGTGTATAAAACGATGTATACATTAAACTCGGTAGGTCGCATATGTAGGAGCCTTGAAAGTAAAGAAACAAGGTTAAATATTACTAGATCTATCGTTTACACAATGGCGATTAGTAGAGCAGACTAGCTGTTATTAGGTTGGTTGTTTTGAGCATCTTCCTCGGCTTCCAGGTCAACTTCGCCGTTCTTTTCGTTGTCGTCATCGTCATCGTCTGCTACCAGATCCTCAGCTTCATTGGGTTTTTCATCAGCATCTTCGTCCACTTCTTCTTCTTCTGCCTCTTCGTCGTCTTCGTCGTCTTCCCCTGCGCCATATTGGTCTTCATCGTCGTCTTCCAGGTCGACATCCGGCTGCTCTGGAGGATAGGCGTCCGCCGGCTGGTCCCCGTCCCACGCGATGGAGAACTTGGTCACACGGGGCTTTTCGGCTAAAATGTTTCGAGTTACATGATCCAGTTGGACCTTTGCAGGTGGATTCTCTCGCAGTTCCAAAGTGTCGTACTCATTGTTCACATAATAGCCCACGCGGACAAACTCCTGATCGTTGTAGGAGCACGATAATATTATCACCGTCACACTAACCAGCTCTGATGCAGGAATCAAGTCTGCAGACGGAGCGTCCGCCTCGAAAACAAACTTGTTCAACCCCACTGGCACCGGCCCCACCAACAGCGAGTCCAGGACCTGATCATGATTGGACCTAGTTCCGTATTAGCACAACACAATCCTCTCCTCGCCGGGTACAATGCGGCACTCACGATGTCGAACTGCCAACATAGGTCAATTTCCACTCCAGATCTGTATCGGTTAGTTATGAACAGGACACACGACAACCAGACTTTTGCGCTCACCATTCTTCAGCTCCTCTAGACATTCAAACGATATCTCAAACTTGTAGGGCTCTGTGAACTTGGCAGGGTTGTTCAGCACCTGTACGTTTAGCAATGAAACCAGCGACATTATGTGTTTTTTGTACTACGTTCCCCGGCACGGTGGGCAAATTAATTAACGCGTCCATTACGCGTCCAACGCCCCCGACCCCTTTTGTTCATACAAACACCAATAACTGGATATATAAAACCTATCAGCTGCTTGCGTGTGCTACATTACCAAAAAACAAAAAAAAAAAAAAAAAAAAAAAAAAAAAAAAAAAAAAAAAAAAAAAAAGGTCTCGGCCTCGACCATTGCTGCTCGGCCGACCTCATTACATGGAAGACAAAGGACAGGTTGTCTAATCGAGAGCCCTGTTTCTCTCTCGTCGCGGATTTATGTTTAAGAAGGAAGGAGGAGACAAGGAATTTCGGCATCCCTGGCACTACTAACTTAGCCCCAATTACCCTTTTTACTTTAGTTTTTATTCTTTAGCCTCCTTGCCAAGTCCGTCAAACAGCAGCCGTTGAGAGCCCATTGAGTCAACGCGATTACCGAGTGTTTCGCTCGTCTTCCAGAAGGGTAATGCTGACAGTTGGATTGATCGCCCCATGCACGCTTAATCGGGCGATCGATGCGGCGGCGGCGGCGACCCTTGAGGCGGCAACCCACATTCAACCCTGTGGAATGAGCAAAATACAGCGTCGAAAAAATAATAACAATAATAAGATATTAAAAAAATGCAGGGCGGTTGTAGACAGCATGACAATGGTTAGTAACTATGCCCGCGTGAGGGAACTAACCAAGGTTGGCTTCTGCAAACCGTGAATGCATTCCGGGATATGAAGTCAGCCTTTACCTAAATAAGGGAAAAAGATGCTAAAAACAGCAGTTACCCGGCACACGGTCGGAGTCTAAACAGGGAGATCTGCGCGGGGAGGGAAGGAGGCCAAAAATCAAACGGAGAATGTTTAATATTCTCGCGTCAGCGATTGATCTCTCCTCACATACGCAACCTTGTTCTGACTAGTAACGTTTGACAAGACCTCGCCAACAGCGCCCACGGTTTAATATATTTAATTTTTATTTATTTTGTGTTGGTCGCGTCTTGAGTGTTTCTTTGTGTGCATTTATCATTGGGACACTTGACATTCAAACATCATCAGGCAGCATCGGAAGCGCACACTTTTGTTATTCGTGTTTGTTTGGTTATATTTTTTGTTTGTTTTTTTGGTTTTCTCTCCTTCTCCTTCACTTTTTCTTTGCTGGGCCAGCTAAGAAGGAACTAAAAGCTGGTTCTCATCGGTTGTACTTTGTGTTATAACTGGCATCTTTTTTAAGCTCAAACTCTAAAGGCAGAAAACAAAAAAACACAGACAAAAAAAAACAAAAAAAACAAAAAAAAAAAAAAAAAAAAAAAAAAAAAA
>JAJMBO010000084.1:0-59049 GCA_030585065.1 Blastobotrys persicus
AAATAAAAAATAGGTTAGGTATGCATACTACAGATTAAATTAATGTTATCGCTTGCGTTTGCTGGAACTCCGGATCAATGCCAAATCTTGTAATGCGTCATCAGCTTTCAAAACAGACACACCCTGGAACGACCGTGAAGTGTGGCGCGTCGACGGGGCGTCCCGCTCCTTCGCAAACAATACACCCTCTAAATCGCGATCACTCAAACCTTCAATGTCACTGGGTCCTGCAGTAGACTTGTTGCCGCTCTTGGGGCCGCCACCGCGCCGCGACTTTGTTGTGGCGGTGGTTTCAGCACCAGACATGCCAGAAAGCTCATCATGTGTGTTTTCACCTCGTCGACGTGTGTTTCGACGGTCTAAACCGGGAGACCCGGGAGCAAGCAAAGTAGTGCCGTTGCCGTTGCCTTGATGCTGACTGTCTAAAAAGACGCTGTGGTCATTGGCAATGTCTAACAAGGCCTTGTCTTCGCGGAGCTTCTTCCTTTGGGCCTCGAGCCGGTTGATCAGCCGGTCACGGACCATCTGCATCATCTGCTTATACTCCTGATCCGCCTGTTCGACCTCGCGCTGATACTCTGTGAGCGTGCGATCAATCTGATACTGCTCCCACAGCTCGAGCCGCGCCAGCTCGTAATCACGCTTCTCTTCGATGTCGGCCACTTCCTCCAAAAACTCGGGGTTCACTCCCCCGTGTAGAGACGACAATGTTGTCTGTAGACCATGCAGCATCTCTCTATACTGCAGGTCCCGTTCGGCCACAAACGTGTCCTCTATCTGCCCCAGCCGGTTCGATATCGTCTGTCGCCGCCGATCCCGCTTCCCGGAAGCTGTATTTGTCGTCATGTCTCCATTCCCCCCGTAGTATCCCCCATATTGCCGGTAATACTCGTCCATCCTGTATTTTTCTGCCTGTGCTCCTTCCCCCACTACAAATGCTCTGCAGTTAATTCATTTCATCCCAACGCAACCCTAACCTCGGCCATAAGTCAGACCCAGAAAAAGCAGCCAAATATAATTTAAATGGTAATATAATGGTTTCGCATATCAAACATTGGTGAGCTATGCAATCATTTCCAGTTTATATAGTTTAACAGGTTAAAACATACTGGTGTGCGTTGTCGGAGGATGGATTATAACTTGATGCTTGATACGCTACAGGGCAGCAAGCGTGGATTGCAAAAAAAAACAAAAAAAAAAAAAAAAAAAAGTATATATATCGAGTCAGCTCAGGAGCGAGGCGTGTGTGGCGTTGCGAGGGTCCAGCCCGGCTCTGGCCGTAAAGCAAGGATAAGACGTCACATCTCAACGCCTCAACAACGGCCGAGATAATATATCTGCACTCGCGAGGGCGTTGGCGGATCGCCCCCTGGTTAACACAGCGAGATCGAGTACATGAGGTCGGCCACACCCCTGTCTGGGGAGAGACTAGGATGGTGAGACAAGGATGCTCTAACACAACACACCGTTTAATTTCAAATATGATATGTTTTGCTGTTTGCTTGTTTCAGGGTCTGATGACGGAATCCACGGATTACTTTGATACAAGCCTACAGCATCGTACACGAGGAATGGAAAACAATCCGCTCCTGTTTCATGCATGTCGGAAGAATATGAGCATGCACAAGTGCGTGTGTACGCACACATACGGCTCATCAGGGGGGAAAAAGATGAAGCATGTTTTCTATTCCGCTTATTGCATCTGGGGCGCGTAGCTGTGCGCGTGCACACCCTTGAAAGGCGACTGCTCTTTAGGCGGATGGCTATCAGGCATTACAGTTAGACTTTCCTGGCGCCAGGGGCGACCGGCACCGGGGGAGAACAGCCTTTGTCGGGTACAAAGCTGTGGACAGCTTCTTTGTGGGGACCGCGGAGGGGGTAATGGTAGCGAAAACGTTGCAGGCATCAAACAATGGTACAGGTTACATTGGAACGGATTGGCAAAGCTATGGGGGATGCACGAGTCGGTGGACAATTAATACGGCTGTACCTGCTGCTGAGTCAGTGCTTTGTATACATTTCACCCAAAGTTGGGATTGAGTACAGTAGCAAAGAGAAAAAAAAAAAAAAAAAAGGGATCGTAATCCATGCTCTTTTGAGTTTGAACCCCTTAGATCAGCGAGATGTGTTTAATCAACGGGGAAATATTGGTGAAGATCCTTGCATGAATGGGTTTCATACTTACTTTTTGCAAGCCCTTGCCAAAACGGATTTGTCAACACGGCGGGCAGCAGCACAAGATATTTAATAGCTCCACTCTCGCCTCAGAATGGTACTGTGGATATTATTTAATACGTGCGTTGGCTTTGGTGTAGCTTAAAAATTCTAATTGCCCTACTCCACCCCATAAAAAAAATATTCCCTATACGACATAAATTTAATATCGTCTTTGTTTCGATCGATCACCCTTCCCTCGCGCAGCGCAGTCAGAATATAAAAATGAACTCCAAGCCCCTGCCAGAACTTCCCACCGTCAAGCAAAAGCGACTTCCACCTCGTCCGCTGAACATCCAAAAGTCCAACGACTACCACTGCCATTCGCACAAGTTGTCGGTATTGCCAGTCCCCCCTAAAAGTCCCAACCGCGGCCAACCCAACTACCAACACCATCAGCTTCGGCTACAGGAAGAGGAACAAGAGCTTATCCGGCACCACCGGTTTGGGATAATGATGATGATGAACCACACAGACTCGTCTTCCAAGGCGTCTTCGCTCAACGTGGACGATGCAGTCCAATCCTTCATCAACGAAGACCTCTCATTGCTCGACTCGTTTGGCCAAATTGAGAGCCCCATTAACTTTTCGTCGTCCACGCAAACCTCCCCCGACTTGAATACCCTAACTCCCACTTCGTCCCTGACGACAGATTGCACCGCTAACACTTCTCCTGCATCCTCCGTCGAGCACTCCACCCCTCGGCTGAAAAAGTATCCGTCCATCGCTGGCCGTCTGCGGTCACACTTTAACAAGCGCAGTCCATCAAACCCGTCTCCACCATCTAATAGCTTCAAGGTTCTGCGTTCGGCGACCACGCCAATCCCATCCATCCAAATGACTTTTGGCTCCGAAAAGTCAGGAAACTAATCCCATCATATTTATATTGTATAGCATTTAACCATTTTTCCCTTCTATACTCAGTCTGCGTAGACCGTACGGCTGTAGCTTCTAATGAACAAGACCTGTACAGATTCTTGGAGACGTGGGTGTATTGGGGGGTGCTTTTCTACGAGGGCCGACCGACTGTAGCTTCTGAGCAAAACTAGTACGTTGTTGAAGATCTAAGCTTCTCATGAAACAACACGAGTACAGGCTCTTGGAGTTTATCCTGAAGACGTACACGAGTACAGGCTCTTTGGAGTTTATCCTGAAGACGTAAACTATATTGGAAAACACATCCAAAACGTGCCGAAACTGATTATACTGTATAGCTTCTGTTGATCCACAGACTGTATGACTATACCAAATTAGTACAAACTGTTATTAGAACTTTATATCTAAAACCAATAACCTATAACCTAATTACTCCTTGCACTCATGAGATGGAGGAAGTGGTATATGCTTATTGCTGAACCAGCCTTCCACAGACTTGTTGTTGTACACACCGTCAGTGTCCACTTTGACGTTCTCATATCCAGTCTTGTCGGCGACAATATTGAACACGTTGGCGCCACAGTCGTTTCGGCCGAGCTTGCGCAGACCCCAGTTCTCCTGGACGGTGGCTATGAGAGAGTAATGGTCGTAGTAGGTGTCGTCTTCGGTTCCCTTGAGGTCTTCGGGAATGTCTCCCAAAAGAATGGCAAGCACCCTGTTGGGCTCCTCGTACGTCTCGTTCTCATCAAACGTGAGCACCACCAACGTCTTCTCAGTGAAGTACTTGTTCTTGAGCAACGGCTCCATAAAGTTCTTGGACCACGTTCCCGCAACCTTGATTGTGGTATCATGGCCATCATTGGTCATGTTTGGCGTGATGAAGCTCCACTGCGGAAGTCTCTCGTTCTTCAGATCATGTTCAAAGTCGGTAAAGTTTTTGATCTTGGACAACGACGTTTTGTTGCTGGTAATGGCATCCATCAATACCAGCGGGTTGTGCTTTCGCACATAATCGCTGGCATATGTCTCTTGGTTGGAAAAGTTAAAGCCCTGATAACCGGGATAAGGGGAATGCTCCTGGTACTCGGCCCACGACACTCCCTTTTCGTCGAGCAGTTGGGCCAATGTAGTGACGTTTGATGGCATTCGAACAAACTCATCATGGTCCAACCCAAAATAGTCGCCAGCGACCGCCGCCAGGTAGTTTGGTTGAGATGGATGAGTGAGCGCCCAGTAATTGGACAAGGTAATGCCTTCCTTTCGTAAGGCCTTCATGTGTGGCTCGCCAGCGGCCTTATCGTAGTCAGTGTTCTCCAACCAGATGTTGTAGAACCGATCAAATGCCTTGCCAGGCACGTAATCTTGGCTGAATTCATAAGGCTGCGCCGTCGCCTGGGCCTTACGGATCTCGCTAAGATCGGGCTGGATGGTGGTGAAGGTGCGCTCTTGGTCGTCCGTGGCCAGAACAGTGATCCGATTGGGGTCCACAATGGCCGTAATCAATGTGATGGCCGCTCCTAATGAGGTCAATTTCATAGTTTTATTACTCTTATCTGCTGACGGCAAAAACCGTAAGATCCTGCGTATTTATATCTAGACTTGGCCATGCAGATCCCCTGAATGCCCATTAACCAAGCCTCGGCAACCAATCACACTCCATCAATTAAAGCTTAGTCCCACATGTATCACTTAACTGCCATCCTTAATTGCCTTAACTCCGCACGTGGGCCTCAGATCGACAATCCGTGTTTCTGCCGCCCGCCGCCGCGCAATCATCTTCTTCCCCTCCTGAAACGGTTTGACTGCGTTTCTGGTTTCCCTGGTAATTGATATGGCTATTTTCAAGCCCTTTTATTATTATTATTATTGTCATTATTATTATCTCTCTTTCCTCTCGTCTACGCTGCAACTATGTTAGCTCTTGTCTCATAAACGTCTGGTAACACGACGATCATTAGAAGTAGATCATCAACGTGCTCAGATCCCACCAGTGGAGAGCTTACGGAGAGTCCGCCGAGGCGCAATTGATAATATCCCCTGTATTATTGCGTAACATGGACTACTGCATCAATTGCCCTATGTGTATTGGAGCCTGTTTGCACTTGAAAGAGAACATATTCTCCAGGGTTGTTCAACCAGCTTCAACCGTTCAATTCATCACACCGCATGTCCGATGCTACAATTGACAGTATTGGACTATTCTTTCCTGCAAAACAGTAAGCTTACGTGGGTCACTCAGAACTCATGCCATTTCTTTCTACCTTTAATTCATATTGCTCCCCAATAATACAGCTTGTAAACCCAGCAAAAGAACCATACATTTCACCGTTCGCTTCTCACTCTACACATTCATGACCGCTTCTCACTTACACCTACATAATCCCCTTGGCTTAATCATCCTTTTTGTATGCGCGTGCGCGCAGGCCCAAAGAGTATAAAAGCTTCCTGGGACTAGAAAAAGTTTTTTCCACAACTAATTCCTCCCGAAGGCTAGAAGTAGAGCTATATGGAATGAAACACAATTTACACCTATAGATTCTGCTACATTTGTAGTATTTAATTGGGAATTTATCTCCGTGGTCATGACGTGACTCAGATGATCGCGGTAAACGTCTCCCAAAGAACGACTCGACCCTCGCAGAGGGTGATCTTGGCTTTTCGCAAGAAAATTGAAACCGTTAAACCAAAGTTCACCTTTTGAAGGCTCGAAACATCTATCCGTGTGTGCTTTACTATGTAAAGCTCTCACTTAATTGTTCTCAAATCCGTGCTTATAACCTAGGCAAGCTACTAGTGACTACCATTCATGGAATGCTTTTGCGACGCACAATTGCCAAAAACAAATTACTTAGTTTTCTCTCACCGAGAGAAAGACCATTCCTTACTAAACTACAGGCAATAAACTATTTCTGCCACACCATTGTATCTACTCTAGTACACGTTCCATCCTTTTTCTCCCAATGAGACACCGACAACGCCATTTTCTTCGCCTTAACGTTCATTAGGCGGATACTGACCCCCGCGCGCGGCTTGAAGCGGGATTTTTCATCCTTGCTCCGGTGTTGGTGGATCGCCATTTTGACAGACGTTCCATACAGCCCCTGTCTACGTCTATTCCCTTCTCAAACAAAAAGACCATCAAAATCTAAACCACTTCATAGCAGCTGGATCAATACCCGTTGCTAACAACAGAACGGAAACCACCTCTGCCGGCCCCTATCTTGGCGGGTAACTGAGTCCGATCCCGGTGTAAGCTTAAATTATTCCGTCAGCTCACGTGACTGCCTTTTTAAGTAACGATTTTCACAGATTACGTGATCATTGGGTGGTGGATTACATAATTTGGGTACGGCTGAAGCAAATTTTTTTGCAAAATGTGCGATGGTGCAATCCGTGAACGGCGGGCGAATGCGGAAAGCGGTCACATATATAGTCGGCTGTGTGACACAATTCGTTTCTACAGACTTCCCACCCTCCCTCCGGTTTAGACAATAGAAAAATGCTGTTCAGCAACCGGGAAGATACCCAAAAGACGAGCGATCTGAATAGCTCGTCGTCGGACCTCGAGACCGGTGAAGTGTACGAGGGATCCGGAAGAAAGCAAATCGGCGTGATCAGTGCCATTTTCTTGATTTTTAATCGAATGATTGGTACGGGTATTTTTGCTACCCCTTCCACCATTTTTGGTTTCTGCGGATCCGTGGGCCTGAGTCTGTTTCTTTGGGTCATTGGCGCTTTAATCGCGGGTTCTGGCCTCATAGTATACCTGGAATGGGGATCGGCTATTCCAAAGAATGGCGGTGAGAAGAATTACCTCGAGTTTTTCTACACTCGACCAAAGTTCTTGGCTACCTCAATGTACGCAGCGTACATTTTCTTGGTGGGCTGGGCAGCCAGTAACTCTGTAGTGTTCGGTGAGTACATCCTTTATGCTGCCGACATCGAGGTTGGGCGATGGAACCAACGTCTGATTGGTTTGGCGGGTGTGACTTTCTCTTTCTTGATCCATGCGCTATTTTTGAAGTGGGGTCTGCGTTTGCAAAACCTCTTGGGTGTCTTCAAGCTGGTGGTGATTCTTCTCATCATTGTCACCGGATGGGTTGCCTTGGCTGGTAATTTGGACATTCCAGAAACACATGCGTTTGAAAATGCATTTGAAGGCACCACTGGCACTGCTTATGGTATTGTTACTGCCCTTTACAACGTTATTTGGTCGTTTGTGGGTTATTCCAATGCCAATTATGCTCTGTCGGAATCGAAGAATCCAAACAGGATTCTCAAAATTGCTGCACCATTGGCTCTGATCTCGGTGGCCGTCATGTACATTTTGTGCAACATTTCCTACTTTGCCGTTGTGCCAAAGGACCAGATTGCTTCAAGTGGACGTATCCTTGCTGCCCAATTCTTTGGCATTGTTTTTGGCAAACGCGGTGAGACGGCTCTTTCTGTCTTCGTTGCCCTTTCAGCTCTCGGAAACGTTCTTTCGGTCATATTTTCCCAGGGGAGAATCGTTCAAGAATTGGCTAGAGAGGGCTTATTGCCCTTCTCTCGCTTCCTCTCCTCTAATAAACCATGCAACGCTCCCTTTGCCGGTCTATTCGAGCATTGGATTGTTTCAGTGATTATCATGTTGGCACCACCACCAGGAGATGCATACAATTTTATTCTCAACCTTATTTCCTATCCACTATCGGTCGTTAATACCTTTGTTGCTCTCGCTCTGTGCCTCATTTATATTCAAAAGTACCGTGGAAAGGACTTCCTGGATTGGAATCCCCCAATCAAGGCTTCCCTGCCCGTCTCCATTTTCTTCTTCCTGTCCTCCATTTATTTGATCATTGCGCCTTTTGTTCCTCCAGACAGCCCAGACCAAAATGTGTACCAGGACCTCCCATATTATCTTCACAGTGTGGTTGGTATTGCCCTCTTTATCGCAGGCGGTATCTATTGGGCAATTTGGGCCAAGATCTGTCCAAAGATATTCGGATATGAATTGGATAGAATCAAAGTCACGGGACACGATGGATGGACTCGCTATCAGGTTATTCAAAGATACGCTGACGGCCGAGAAGTCGCGGTGAAATACTAACGGTAGGGATTTACCCAAAACTCACTCAACTGAGCTTCACTAATTTATTCTACTCAACTAGTTTATTTATTCCCCTTGCATTAGACGTTAGAAAACTAATTCAAGCTAATTTGATCGCACCAAATATTCTTTTAAAGCTGCAAGTTGCAGTTTGGTTTCAATCGCACAATTGCCAAAATAATTTTATAAATATAATCAGTAAGTCGTCTCGCAAGCGGGGTAGCGAAGGCGTATTTGCCGCGTCGTAGTTGTATTGACAAGCTGGCTATGACATGGTAAAGAGATGGCCCTTAGCTGCCATAGAGCTTCGGGGGTCTGCAGTTAGTTTATATATATATTTATTTATTTCGCTTGGAGACGGAGTGTGCTCTTCGGCAATAGCAAATCCTGCTGCGACGTCCGTAAAGCGTTGGTACCGAAACTTGGCTTGTCGATCACTTCCTGATACGGCGTGAGCTGTTGAGTCAGTTCCAAAGGAGGAAATTTTTTTCTTGGTGTGCGATTTCGGGAAAGATAGTTCTCTTTTTTTTCTTCAGCTTTTCATACACCATCGAGTAGCTCACTGTTGTAAAAGTTGTCTAACTGAGACGGCCGTTCAGTGGGTTTCTGCAGGTTTTTTTTTTTCTGGATTGTCGAGTGTGATGCCATTAGGAGCTCAGATATATAACAGCAAGGTCAGAGGGGTTCAATAGCATCCTTAAAGCATGCAGTATGATTACTTGTACGACGAGGAATACATTCCTGGTACAGAAAGTGTTGTTGCCGATGAGGAGAGACTTGCTGGTCAACACAACATTAAACGACGTGGGGACCTGATCTTAATTCCTCAACCTTCTGATTCACCGAATGATCCACTTAATTGGGGTTACTGGCGTAAGGTATGGCAGTTCTTCTTACTTATGTGTGTGACTGGTTTGACAGCGGCTACTGCAAATGATGCAGGAGCTGGCCAGAACGGCATGCACGAAGAATTGGGTATTTCTTGGGATTCTATGAATGTCGCTGCCGGTGTCCTTTTTATTGGCATTGCATTTTCAACACTTATTCTCTCACCGTCGTCCTTTCTTTATGGGCGTAAAATCTCTTATCTCATTTGTATAACGGTTGGTCTATTTGGTAATCTTTGGTTTGCCAAGATTCAGAACACTCAGGATTCAATTTGGTGCCAATTGTTAGTAGGTATTTCAGAATCGTGTGCAGAATCTCAAGTTCAACTGTCCCTATCAGACGTATTCTTTCGTCATCAATTGGGATCCTATTTAGCCGTCTATATTTTGGCGACCTCTATTGGTACCTATCTGGGACCTTTGATAGCTGGCTATTTTGCCGACGGACCTGGTTGGAGATGGATTGGATGGTCAGGAGTGATTGCTTCAGGTATTTTATTGTTGGCCCTTTTATTGTCTCATGAAGAAACCTATTTTGACCGTCATGCGGAATCTACAATTACGCCGTCCGCATCCCATGACTATGAAAAGGAAGACAGCACTGAACAAAGTGATGAAGGCGTTGAATTAGTTGACCCTCCAAAGACATATTGGCAACGCATCGCCATTATAACCCCGGCTACAAATATTCAAGGTTTTGGATTCAAACAATATATTCGACGTCTTTGGCTCCAGTTGCGGGTATTCACGTTCCCAGCTGTGCTTTATTCTGGTCTTCAATGGGGTGCACAAGATGCATGGCTCACATTTTATATGACGACACAAGATGAAGATTGGAGTCTTAGCCCTTGGAACTACAGCGACGCTGGTGTTGCTATTATGAACGTACCCACGTTAATTGGGGCCCTTATTGGCTGCTTGTATGGTGGTGTACTTTCGGATAAGTTTTCTGACTATATGGCTCGCAGAAACGGAGGAATCAGGGAACCCGAAACTAGACTTTGGTTAATGGGATTAACTGCCATAGTTGCCCCAATTGGAATGTTCCTTTTTGGAGTGGGTACCGCTAGGTATTGGTCATGGCCAGTACCCTATGTTGGACTAGGTTTTATAGGATTCGGATGGGGCTGTGCAGGCGACCTCAGTATGGCATACCTTATGGATTGCTATCCGGAGATGGTCTTGGAGGGTATGGTTGGTGTTGCTTTCATCAACAACATGATCGGCTGTATTTTTACTTTTGCCTGTTCACCTTGGATCGACGCACAGGGAAATCTAAAGACTTACATTGCCATTGGTATCCTTGAATTTGTATTCATGCTGCTGACTGTTCCGATGATCTACTATGGTAAGGAAAGTAGACGATGGACTAAGAAGTCTTACGTCAGATTCCTTGAAGCTAGAGACAGCATACAATCTCCAGCAAATAGACGATTAGAACGTAACTCATAGATCAACGCAAACCACAGAGGGTTATATCTCATCAATCATTGAGTCGCCCAATTAAATAAAGATAGTGTTTCCAGTATATGCCCATTTTATGGCGTCGCGTTTGCCGATGCGCGCAAAGATGGGACTCACAAAACACGGTGTTAATTAACTCGAGGACACCTCGAATATACCACAAAATGGAGTACTTGGCAGTAAGTTACTTGGAAGATACAGGCTTGTTTTATGTGTTTAACCGAGAGAAAGCATTTGGCCAATCTGGCAGATCGTCCAGGATTTAACTGGAAGGGACTAATCCTTGGAATTACTGGAGCACAATACGCCTTCACCACCTATTTGAGCTATAGACAATACAAGGTGCTTTGCAAAAGAGAGCCACCTACCGAATTGAAAGACGTTGTCGACGAAACCAAATTCAAGCGATCTCAAGAGTATGGCCGAGCAAAGTCCAAGTTCGGATTTGTTTCTGCTTTTTACAACTTGATTCAAAATGTTGGTATTATTCACTACGACATAATGCCAAAACTGTTTAATTGGTCTGGAAATCTTTTGGCCAGTTTGGGTTTCAAATGGTTTAGTGGAATTAGTGCCCAGTCTATAGTGATGATGTTTGGGATGCAATTTATTTCGACTATTGTGGATCTCCCGCTCTCTTTGTATTCCACATTTGTCCTGGAAGAGAAATTTGGTTTCAACAAGCAAACAATTGGCCTGTTTTTCACGGATTTGATAAAGACTCAGGTCCTTTCTGTCGCGATTGGTGCTCCTCTGATGGCTATTGTATTGAAGATTATCAACTATTTTGGTGACAAGTTCTTCTTCTATCTCTGGCTCTTTACTCTCGCTTTCCAATTCATTGCAATTGCTGTTTATCCGACTCTGATTCAACCACTGTTTAACAAGCTAACTCCATTGGAGGATGGGCCTTTGAAGGAAAGTGTTGAGAATTTGGCCAAGCGGGTCAAGTTCCCATTGAAGAAATTGTATGTTATCGATGGTTCGAAGCGCTCTTCTCACTCAAATGCCTATTTCTATGGCCTTCCTTGGAGTAAGCAAATTGTGATTTACGACACCTTAATTGAAAAGTCTTCTGTTGATGAGGTTACCGCTGTTTTGGCTCATGAAATTGGCCATTGGTCGCTATCTCACACATCCAAGATGTTATTGGTCGCTCAGGTCCATCTGTTTGCAGTTTTCATTACCTTCACTGCCTTTGTGCATAACAAGTCGTTATACCATTCCTTCGGATTCTACAATCAGTACCCAATCCTTGTTGGTTTCCTTCTTTTCAACGATATACTGCAACCGCTTGACACTTTCCTTTCGTTCGCAATGAACCTCCTCAGCAGAACTTACGAATACCAAGCTGATGAATACGCGATTAAGCTCAACTATGGTTCAGAACTCTCCCAGGCGTTGATCAATATTCACCTTGAAAACCTTTCCTCCATGGACGCTGATTGGCTCTATTCTGCCTACACTCACTCTCACCCTATCCTGCCTGAAAGATTGCGAGCTCTTGGTTGGAAGAGGCAGGAGAATGAGAAGAAGCAAGAGTAATATTAATAGACCTGCGCTAATAATTTATGTCGATGAATATTCGTGTACATGTGTGCTGTCTCTGCCTTCTATCTAATAAATAAGTATCTTGAAATATCGTTAGCTATGGTGTTGATTGCTATATATAACCTAACATTTTTGTTCTTGTTGTTATAGTACAGTGTTAGCGCTCGTTTTGTGTGATGTTAATGTTGCTGATGCTGTAGAGAATCAACTTAGCATATATGTATATATATATCCTAATCATCTCGCTCTATTACGATATAAATGTGTATGTAGTAAGCAGACAAATATTAATCATTGCCTGAGCATCATAGCTTTGGTACTTTGTCTATCCGAGAATCTAGGGCGTGTTGCTCCTATATACATGTATATAAATGTAAGCTTTTTTATCTATCAATCGCTTGGATAGGTGAAATTTCACATAGTGATTATAGAGTTGTCAGGGAAGATCACAAAGTTAAAAGTTGACACCCTAATTGAATTTAAAGTCTTGTTTACATATTGCATAGAGTCCTTTTCCTTTTGAAGGCGCTTCTATATATTGATAGTTGATGACTTCGCTTTCAAACGTTGAACTGCTTGCATACCAAAACAAGATTGATAGGTTCCTATTTCCAGCTGTGTTTTCTGACATGAACGACTCTGGTCTCTTGTCCGACACGATTGTTTTCGTTCTAATGAATACTCACACAGGAAAGTCAACAGCTAAATCAGAAGCAGAGGAAAGAGGAGAGAGAAGATCATTGGATCAAACTGCCAGGGACAGTGCCGCCCAAGAGCACGAGCAGCAACGTCGAAGTAGTCCAACTGGGAAAACTACTAATCAGCAGAATAATATTGACGAAATTCAGGAAGTACATGATCCAAATGATAGGGTGATAGAAGGAGGGGCTTGCTGTGGAAGGACAAATTCAACCAATAGCAACAGTAGACTTAGACGTTTGTTGCACAAAAGTGGGAAGCCAATCAAAAACGTTTTCAAAAAGCGGACTTCTTCGAATCAAGACGAAACAGAGCTAGATGGTTAAGTCGCTTAAAGGTTTTTTGCTTCCGAAAATTACATACTAGAGCTATTAATAATCCTTATCTCGTAGCAGTGTCGACAACAAATATAAACATGGCTTAGATGATCGTTGGATTTGATTGAATCATCCGCGAGAAATATCTAGCTGATGATCTATATATGTGTACTACATTGTAGTCACAGAGCAGTAGAACGACCGTTAGGCAAATAGCTCTGTATTTAGACTAATATGAACGTTCCATACATGGTATATATCCATTAATAATCTAGTAGTCCACTTAAAACTGTGTAGGACTATACGTGGGTTTTGTGTATTTTCACAGCAGTAATGCCAGTAGAAACGTATATCAGAAGAGTACAAATAGTGATAACCGGCTGTGAAATATGGTTTAACTTCCTAAATGCCTCTAACCTGCGATGAGCTTAATGTTACCTTGTGAAAATGGAAAGCTTAGCAATCTTTAGTGTCATAGAATACCGAATAAACAACAAGTTGCTGTTAGTGTTGGTACTGGTACTTAGTACTGAATTTTGATGTGATTTATTTTGTTCAAATTAATAAGGTTAGAAAGCACTCTAGAGAGAGATTAAATTACTCACAATTTAATCATAAGTGTATGTACTCAGGAGTAAAATCAAATTGATAATTATTATTACTCATCCCTTTTATATACTACTAAGGAACCCATTAGTATTTAGTTATTTTATTTTCCTATATTTTCAAAGTAATTTTTAGTCAATAACTATTTGATAGTAATAATAACCAATTGTTTTCCATTAATATAATAATAAAAGACCCAAATTAAGTAGAAGGGTTCTCCAGTTTGATCTACCCCTTACAGTAGAAGTAGGTCTCATTTTACTGCTATAGCCCTTATTATTAATACTTCTGAGTGACAGCCAAAATACTAATTATTTTGCCTGTGAGTCTAAACACTTGTAATAAAAAAAAAAAAAAAATCGAGTACAACAACAACAATAATAATAATCAATTTACTCCTGTGTACATACACATAGTTAATACAAATAAGTGAATAACATCAAGCAGGAGAGCTCAGATATTGGTCTATTTCAGACATTTCGGCATATTGAAGAATTCATTCATTGGGTTGGTTGATGGCGCCGGATTCCTCTCAATTAATGAGCATGTGGGAAAACCATTTCGTATAGCGAGACGAACTCTAGACTTCACTGGACAAAACCCACACAAGCGACCCTTCCGCGGAAGAGATTTCCGGCAATTTGATATCCCTCCTGTCGAGTAAACCCACTTCAGTCATCGAAACCAAGCCAGACGGCTGATTTCGCATTTAATAATTCCTATTTAGGTCCTATTTGTCATTTAAACAATATATTTAGGCCCAATTTTAGAATTTTGATGGAAATTTTTTTGAAATAGTGCAAACTATCCTTTGAGACTGAAACGTGATCGGAATCCAGTATCTGTTGGTTCGATGGTCTAGTTGGTCATGGCACCTGCTTAACACGCAGGACGTCCCCAGTTCGATCCTGGGTCGAATCACTCAGTGTAGTGAGCTCTTCAATGTCTTCTGAAAGAATTGAATGAGTGCTACATTTTTTTTGTCGAGTCGACTTGCGCCGCAGCGCGTACTTGCATGAGCCGCGCATTTCGGGTAGATTTCATAAGCAACGACTTATTGTGCACGGGCATTGGGTAATAAATATTAAACCAACCTCTGTACCCTAGCCCCGATTATCGTGTATCATTGAGCATTGGAGAATCTATGCTACAGGATGTGTGACTATAACTGGTAATAAAATAACTTGTTGTCGATATGTTAAATGCAAAGAAATATACACGCCAGTGAAGCTCCTGCGATGCACAACTTATAATTAGTAGTATTACTGTAATGCAGGAGCGATGGTATTTTTTACTTCTTGGGTTGCCCAATTAGCCAACTCAACACGGAATTGAGGTTGTTGGCCTCCTTGACGGAGATGGAGTAGCACGAGACTTGGCGATCCGTTATGCTTTTTAAATCCATTTGCTCTATTACCTCGTCCACCGACAATGCACCTTCTAAGTCATTCTTATTCCCCAGCACCAATATGGGGATTTCTTGCAATGACTCTTTCTCCACCAAACTTTTTAATTGCGCCCTTGCTGCGTCCATAGTTGAATGATCCGCAGAATCAAGGACAAATATAATTGCATTCACTCCTTTGCAGTACCTTTCCCACATTGATCTGAACCGTGGCTGGCCCCCTAGATCCCAGCATTTTAATGTAACAGATCCCATCTTTACTCGTTTCATAGCAAACCCCACCGTAGGGATAGATCTGTTGCCCGTTAGTAATCTAACTCTTACTGCGATCAACACTACCACTTACTCTGGGGAAAACCCATCTCCCTACCAAAAAACAGTGTTAGTACAGCAAAAATGGAGAGTTCACAAAAAAAAAAAAAAAAAACTTACCACAAGCACTCGCAGCAATGAGGTCTTGCCCGCATTCTGTAGTCCCAAAAGGGTGATATCCAACTAAAGCTTCTAGTTAGGGTCCCTCCAAATACAGGGTCTCAATCTGCATGCTGCTCACCTCAGTCGACCAAAATAATGATAACAGATAATCGTATAGCCGTCTAAAAAGCTCCCCAAAGTAGTTCATCCCTGAGCAAAGATGTTGAAGGCGGCGTTGCTAAATACAAATATCCCAAATGTGGTATTATCATGTCTGACAGGAATGCGCGCAAACCCCGCGACCCCGTTCGTTGTTCATACATGCATGCATGAATGTATGCACTCTCTGATTCTACCAGAGGCTGAGGCCCATCACGTGTTTTTTTAGCGAGTGTGAACTGGTGGTGTTTAAAGTGCGACTAGTGAGAGCGAATGCCTTGTTTATAGATATATGGCTATACATATTAGCTTCGACTTTGGCTAGGATGGCGCTGCTTGAGAATTGATTAGGTACTAATACATAACTGACGTTACAAATTTCCACTGCTGAACCCTTACATCCCAGGGTAGCCCAGAATTGGGAGACCACTTCGCTTACTGGTCCTAGACACTCCGCCCTAGTGCGGCGCAAGATAGCGGGTGCAGCGATCTGTTTCAAGACGCAAGTAGTCATAAAGCCACAACCTTTATCTAAGCCTTTCTCAGTGGACGGTTCCCGGCCGAACCTCGCATAGTACAACCAGTGTCTCCGCCATATGGAATTTGTAGTTACATAATATCGGGACCGAACAACAACCCTATTTTGATCTCCTTGCGCCACACGTTAATTTCCACACTCGACCCAACCTGATCAGCAGTATTCCATGTCCGTCTCGTTTATTGAGCCGGACTTTTCGAAATACCCCCAGCACCCGAACAACCGGCCGTCTGTGAGCCGATCGAACTCGGCCAGCGGAGCTGAGGTCGATCCTTTGGAGGAGTCCCGACCAAACGATAGCGACAGTAATGACAGAAAGGGGTCTTATCAGCGCCGCGTGTCTTTCGACACTATTCGACCTGCCAACTCGGCTACAGAGTCTTCCCGTCGGAATTCCTCTTCCTCAAATGTCGACCGAATGTCCACTAGCAGCTCGCAGTCCAGAGCGTACTTCTTTCTGCCCACTAGCTTTATGTCGTCGTCGTCATCGACCAAAGAGAAGCCCTACTCGTCGTATTTTGTTTCCTCGCGCCATGAACATCACATGTACACTTCAGATTCGCGCACATTTCTGTGTTCATTGAACTCCAAAGCATACTCGTTTACTGCGTTGCGATGGCTGATGCAGACAATGCTACGAGATGGAGATGAAATCATCTGTCTGCGACTATACAATGATGCAGATGACACAATGAAGTACCAAAACCAAGCATCCAAGATTCTGAAAAAAGTAGTAGAAATGGCCGATGAGTACCAGATTCGACTTAACATAGTGGTTGAACTAGGCGTCGGCAAAATAAAGACCGTGGTATACAAAACCTTGGTTTTGTATCAACCATCTCTGGTCATTGTGGGTGTGTCGGATAACTCGTTCTCCAACTTTAAACGCATGCGGTACAAACGGTCAATCTCGTCATATCTAATTGCCAAATCGCCAGTTCCGGTGATCATCGTTTCGCCTGAGATGCTTGATTCTGTCAACTCCGTCAAGGCAAGTGCGTATTTTGCGAACTTGATCCACAGCGCGGACTCGGACCCGGTGAAGCGTATGCGGTTCTCAGACACTGGCCAAAAGCTCCAACAAAGCGACACTAACACCACATCTGCATATTCAGATTTGATCACTTCAGAAGATGACTACGAAGATGACGACGATTACGATGACGATGACGATGACGATGAAGACGACACGGACTATGATGTGGACTACGATGTTGAGGACGAAGATGAAAACGACAAGGAGGACGAAGATGAACATGAAACTGCTTTTTTCGATCGTGCATCTAGAGCGAAGCCCCGTCAATCCTCCGTGGATTCGACGTCTTCTTCCGTTTCGGACCCTGGCAACCTTAGAAAAAAGTTCAATTGGCGTTCTCTTCTCACTTCAAAATTCCGCCGTAAGTCCGCCAGCTAAATCTATTTGCTCAGCTATTCCATATTTATTACCTGCATGTACAATGAGCTAAGCCTGGGTCTCGCCTTAATAATATATACTGAATGTTCAGATTGCCCACACTACTTCGTTAATAGAGTGTTTCCTTTCTTTCACCAACTATACCGAAATTGTCAGTCTAATCTGATATTCGACAAGAATCAACTACTTATTTGCTGGTTCGTGGTTCAGTGCATGCATGAAAAGGGACAGATGATCATTATTTTGGGAGCAATACGGCCGGTGGGCTTCCTCCCATCGGCCGGTGCCGGCAGCAGAAGGCAACAAATCAGATTCTACACACTTCACGGTTCACGGAAAAACATTGGACAATGACAAACTATAGAGCACTTCCATTGAGGGCAGCACGTAACTTTCATGTTACAGCACGTGCTCTACAGGCACCTGGTGGAACTCCAGGTGCTCAACCTATTCGTCCTCGCCGTCGGGCTGGCGCATTCCGAGGAGGGTAAGTTGTGTATCCAGTTATTACTAGATATACCAAACTAACACATTTATATAGTCTCTTGGGCTTTTTCGTTGGCGCAACTCTGTCTGGATATGGCGCATACTACTACTTGGTCGACGAATATCGTGCTGCTAACAATGCCATGCTAGCTGATGTCGTCCAGCTGCAAGACTCTATCCGACGTATCGAAGATCATGTGAATAAGCTGGAAGCTAAGGTCAATAAGAACTAATTGCGTATCGTGCACTTTATTGTATATATACAGTAAATTCATTTCTTTTTGAACAGGGCTGTTTCGGCGTAGTCGGTTCTACATTGGTAGATATAGAGGGGAAAAATATGGGCAAAGGCACCAATGTGCCGACCTAAAGCTCTTCTGCTATTACCTTGTAGTGATAGAAAACTAATTCGTTATTCGTTGCGCAGACAATTTACGACATGAGATGTTTTGAATTAGTTTATAGTTGACCAATTAATTAGATGCACCACGGTAGACACGAGGGAAACAATGACTAAGAAAATAGCATATTGATTAGAGAAATTAAGGTATATGATCGATTCATTATTATTCAGTTGTTGGCGACACCCATTCCCAGACCTTCATTATTTCACCGTGAACTTCGACCTGACGAACTCTGACGTTGCTATTGCTCTCAACAGTCTTTTGTACGTCTTTCCAAATCTGGTCCTTCTTCCTACCGCGAATGTCCATTAACATTGCGTCGCGAAGATGAGCAGCGGCCACATGTCGGGGAATGAGTCCCTTGGTGTCCTCCTCACTCATCTTTTGCTGTTGTTGAAGTTTGTGAAAGACATCACTAGCATATTTCGAGATTTTTGCATTGTGCTCTTGCTGAGTTTTGAACCACAAGCGACCCAAGAACGCACCAAGTATGGTTAGGAGAACGAATTGAATCTCTCCTCTATGTCTCTCCAGGCTTGCTCGAATTGTCCGTTGGATTCGACAGGGGAAGGAGATGTAGGCCAAAGATGTGGATTGAATAACCTTCGTTTTCGTGACGAGGTCTGGTGCGGCTTCACCGGGGGGCGAGTAGCCCTTGACAGACTTATGAATTCGTTGGATCTAAATAGCACTCCGGTTAGTCAAAAATTTGGTCACTTAGAACTTGGTGGTTACCTTACAATGATGTCTTCTTCGTTGTCGAGGTCTTTGACAGCCTGACGCCAAAGGTCGTTCCATTCTTCGTCCGTGATCTCGGCCTTTTTATCCTTGTAAAGAAGATCACGCAAGTCATCCTCTTCAATCGCTGAAGTGGTGGCATCAATATAGCCACATTCCACATCAGCATTTCGCTCGCGAAGAATTTGCTTTGCCCGGCTCGACAGCGCCATAATGCGGTGCTGCTTCTCAGTGTCTGGAAGACAAGTAGGTGGAATTGGCAGAATACCACCGAAGGAGAAGAGGTTTTCGCGGTACTTGAAATCTTCATCACATACTGCCTTCAAATGTGGATAACAGGTGGCATGCGCTGGGCATGGAACACATTCTGGACGGAGATAGTCAACAATAAGATCCAACGGAGACTTGTCCTGCTCGTAATAGCGATCATCAGCATCGTCACTAATAAAACCAACGTCACAATAGCCAACATTAAATCGTTCTTGACACCACCAATAGATATAGCCACAAATGGTACCAATCACAAAGAGACCAAAAATGCGCTCCAAATAAAATGTCCATGGTTTGCCTCTAGTGCGAACAGATTTCTTTGATCTCTTCTTCTTTTTCTTTGGCTTCTGTTCTTCTTCTTCTTCTTGTTCCTTCTTTTCAACTTCTTCTTCCAGAATCTTTAGTTCGGCCTCTGCGTCCTCTTCTTCAGGTGGAGGCGACTTTGGATTCGTCTGTCCAATTTCGACCATTACAGTCTCTGGCTGATCGCGATCAGTTTTGGACAAATTGGCAGGAGATGATCTTCGACGTTCATCATTCAATTGTTCAGAAAACTTGTTAGACATTTTCAAATCGGAAATATCTGGCATGAAGCTCAAACGCTTGTTGACCTTTTCAGTTGTTGGTTTAAAAGTGTGGTCCTTGAAGGACGAACTTGGTGCAGCGGTAGTTGGCTGTTGTGCGCTTTGAGGGAAAGACATTCTCAAACGCGACTGCTGTAATTGCTGCTCAGGGGTGATGAAGTTTTCATTAGTGGTATTGGCAGCCTCATCCTCTGGAGTAGAAGGAAAGGAAGAAAAGTGACGTAAAGCAGTGCCCGGGGTTGATTTTCGCGAAGACGAATCAGTCGACTTTTGCGGGGTAACTTTATTGTCAGTATCATTTGATAGTTGTTTAGAACGACGCTTGTGCTGCTGCTCTTCATCCTTGATACTGAATGGAAACGACCGCTTCTTTTCGGCGGATTTTTTGCTTGTCGGAGGAGTTCCTGACTGGAAAACGTTTTTATCAGAAAACGGACTGCTGCCCTCCTCCTCTTTATCGACATCCATCTTATCGTCATTGTCAGACTTGATGATTGCCTTCTTTGGCATGGGTGTGTTTTGTTCAGCACCCTCTTCAGCCTTCTTTCGCGAACTTTTGCCGCCAACTTTATAGACAGAGGGGGTTTCCACAACTTTAATAACCTCTTCCTTTACCTCTTCCACAGGCTCAACAAAGGGTTTTGAAAGCGTCTTCCGCCCACCCTTCTTTTTTGGAGAAGGCGAACGCGTCACCTTAACCTTTTCTTCCACTTGCACAATTTCTTCAGTTGGTGGTTTGAGTAGGAGCTCAGAACCCAATTCAAGAGACTTCTCCTCCTTCTTTTCAGCCTTCTTCGCTTTGCTTGGACTCTTTCGAGGTGACGCAGGCTTCTCCTCCTTATCGACGTCCATCTTGTCATCATTCTCTGACTTGAGGATTGCCTTCTTTGGCATCGGCAGGGGTTCAGTACTCAATTCTAGAGCTTGGTCTTCCTTCTTTTCAGCAGTCTTCTTAGCCTTGGTTGGGCTCTTTCTAGGCGACGTAGATCTCTTTGTAGAAGCACTAGTAGTCTTTGCAGGGGAAGCAGAACGCGTCGTGCGACGTCGCGGTGCATCTACAATTCCCACGCTAGTCGGCTCTACATTTTCCACCTGCTTGAGCAACTCTTCAGCGCGTGGACTAACCTCGTCTCGAAAGATTTGCACTAATTCAGCTTTCTTGGCCGAACTTGGATAATCCACCTCGTGAAAAACAAATATCCTCCTCAGATCAGCAACGCGTAGCGTTGTTGGATCAAATCCTAAATCCCCCGTCAGCATGTTGAATGGTATCATCATTTTTTAAAACTACTCACCAGGTTGTAAATACTCTGTGTTCTCCATAACAATGTACACAGACCACGTCCAGTGTTACCAATGAGTGAGTATTTGCACTTGTGATGGTGTTGGGAAAGGCAAAAGTTCCGGACATAACATAAAAACAAACTCCACGCTCCGTTGCCCCGGCAACTGGGCGACAGATCACAGAAGGTTTTTGCCCAAGTTTATTTAGCCTTGTACATGTAGGAAGATTTAGAATGAAAGTAAATTGGCTAGCAAGCTGGGTTTTGGACCGAACAGTTCATGGCTATGAAGCTTTGGACGGATCGACGTGAGAGGGGATGCTTGACAGTGAAGTGAATTGAGCTATTCCGACGTAGGAGAAGCCGAGTGGTCATAAAACAATAAAACGATAAAAATATATTGCAAGAACAATTAGGCCTGATACAGATGCAGGATGGTTTATTCACATACCAAAGCGAACAATCAATTTACATAATACTATATCGAGTGGTGACACCCCGGCGCTGCGGATGGATATAGGAACGAGTGATTGGAGAGGGATGAGTAGTGAGATTAAAGTACTTGAATATTAATAATAGTAATAATAATAAATAAGAAACAAAGGGCTCTGAGGTGTCGTTAGTAGATTACTTGCTGTGCTTGACTCGAATGTGTCTCGAAAGGGCGTCCATTCTTGAGAAGGTTTTTGATGCATCACCACACAAATCGCATTTGAAGGTTTTGCGAACTGGGGAATGGATTGTATCTTGATGACGGATCAGGTCATATGGCCGGGAGAAGACTTTACCACATACTCCGCCCTCAGCAGTGGGCATTGAACATCGATGGGGTCCCGATTGCGCATGCCCCTTCTTTCTAGAAGGGGCATGCCGTGGATGCGATGGCGGCGCGGGTGGTTGTGGTGTTGTGTCCTCGTCGTCCTCCTCCATGCTTGCCATGGCCGCATTGGTCGATGGCTCGAACTCTGTGTCGGGCTCGTGCTCACCCTCTGGGTCTGACGATGACGATAGTTCGGGAGTCTCTGGCAGTTGCTGTGGTAGTGAGGAGTCATTAGTACTGTTAGCTGGCGGCGGCGATGGGGTAGCAGACATTGGCTGCGTCGTAGTGCTTGGCGGGATAGATGACTTGTCATCATCCAGTTCTACGTCGTCCTCATCAGAGGACGACAGTAGAATGTCGTCGTAGCTGTTCACGTCGTCGTCCTCATCGTCGTCGTCGTCGTCCTCATCCATGGCCTCCGGCGTGTCCAGCACCTGGGACTCGCGAGAGTCCACTGGGTGAATCAGCTGCGGATAGTAATCTAGATCGAAGGGCGAGAATAACGATCCATTATCAAAATGATAGTAAAACTCTTCATGCGGCGATTTCATAAACGAGTCCCTTGCTGGCGGTCCTGGAATTTGGTCGTTCAGCGAGGGATTGACCATCAATTGTTCTGGAGCATAGAACTCGTTGCTACCGCTATTATTGCGGTCAACATCGTTCACAAGCTCACTAGGATTAATCGTCGCTCCAGATGGGTCGCCCATCTGTCGGAAAACGTTGTTCTTCTTGGACGTCATGACTAGCGTATATGCGTCTGTGTTGAGAGAGAGAAAAGAAATCGTACAGTGGTCCGATTCTTTATATACCCTGCCCAGTTGATTTCTAATGCATTTGTAGATCCCAACCGACTTGCAGGTCACCTGACCTTAGTCATGCATACTAACAACCACAAAGGGACAGTGCTCGGCCCCGTTGACGGACTTCGAACTTTCTCGAACGTTCCCTTTTTTTTTTTTTTTTTTTTTTTTTTTTCAATTACTACCTTTTTTTTTTTTTTTTTCTCAATATTTCTACAATTATGGAACTAAGCCTCTCCTGATTCCACCTCCCTCCTTAGATTTATACCCCATCGGCCACATGCAGGGATATCTCTATTATCTCCACCACGATCTCCGGCCGGGTAACACTCCTTAAAACACTACACATGACAGTGTGGCAGATTTTTTTTTTTTTTTTTTTTTTTTTTTTTTTTTTTTTAGGGCGAAATTAGTACTATGAGGGAGATGCGAAAGGGAATGAGCTTTTGCGCAGTTGTACAGGAGAGTCTACCTGGCCCATTCTACACTAATGGAGGAATTGCGGAATTGCGCCTTGTTCGATGTGATCGGAGATGATGAGGTGCGGCTCGTCGGCGCACGTCCCTGGGACCCGGTCGACGGGGCCATCGGTTAGCTACATAGCCCCTTTTCGTCGTGAGAGATTTGGGCGTCTACAGCAGGCTATCCAATGGTGGCCAGCAGCCTTATGTTTGTTGTATAATTCGTTTTTCCCTCTACGAATGCAGCATACCAATTAATGGACAGCAATTAATACTAAAACAATCTCAACCTGTGAGCAGTTTTTGGTCGGACATTAAGGATCGGAGGTCCGATCTGGTGCGGCTGGCGGGATCTAGAAGCATCCTGGTCGGGGCAATGCTGTTACCTCGGGAGGATGAAAATGTACAAGTTTCCTAGGTAGTTGCTCCGAGGATTCCGCATGAGCATTTTACTGATTGCCGCTACTGTCTCACATCTATGAAATCGCTCGTCCATCACAATGGGGATATATATGGCTGCAGATGCCGCACAATCCTGGTCCAGGCCTTCGGCGATGCACGTCCAGCATCTCTATTCGGAGGTACTTGGATTACTGTGTCGGAGAAGGACTAAGAGTATAGAGTAGACATTTGGGGAAACTCGTAGCACGGGATCGTGAGCAGCGAATTGGTGACTAATATCTTCTTGTCATGGTACATGGAGCTTTTTTTTTTTTTTTTATGAGGGTAGTAGAACCTTCCTGTAGTCTCTATAAGAATAAATTGAGACCGTACTGACTACGCTGGACTAATCCAGCCCTGGAAGTATAAGATTATTATGCCATGTGGGCCCATTAGACCCCCAATAGAGGTACCAATAGGTACCAATGGTTAATCCAATGAGGTACCGATACGAGTTTCAATTTATATTAACTATTCCAACTGAGACTATACCATGACGGACGGGATTGGGATAGTAAAGAAGCGAATATAAATTGACGACAGGTTTGGCGGACATGGTAAAACAAAATGGTCTCTATTCCCATCTTATTGACTTCGTTTGCAGCAGTGGGATCTGCTGGTAATTGGTTTCGTAGGCCAATTGTCTACTATCCATACCGACAGGCCCAAGTTGGCCAAGGTAACGGAAATTCTAACAACAACGGAGGCGGTGGAAGCTTTGGTAGCGTCAAAGGAGACAGCCAAAGGCAGCAACAGGGTGTGGCACAATGTAATAAGCTAGGACAGCAAATTGCGAATCAGATCGAAGAGGAAGTGATAGGGTGGGTGCAAAGTGCTCTGGAAGCTGCAAAAAGTGTGCAGAATCAGCAAATCCAAGGAACAGTTACAGTGACTATTACATCATGTACAAGTAGTGCAGCAAGTAGCGTCTCAACTCAGGTTCCGACAGCTCCCCCTAGTAAGCAATTGTCTTCTTCGGGAAGCGCAGCCCCTTCAGCAGCATCCACTGGCTCATCTAACGCAGGCGGAGAGAAAGGAGGTGGAGGAATTGATAAAGCAGTTGAAAGCCTTCAGAAGTTGATAGATAAATTGCAATCCGCCGGAAAGGGTTCTTCAGGATCTGGTGGGGACTCCAAAGGAGGAGGAAGTTCCGGAGGTAGTGGCAGCGATAAAGGAGGAAAGGGAGGAGGGTCCAAAGGTAGTCCGGAAGGAAGTGGCTCCTCCGGCGAAAGCAATGGCGGTGATTCCAGCAGCAGTTCAGGAGGAAAGGGAGGAGGGTCCAAAGGTAGTCCGGAAGGAAGCGGATCCCCTGGGGAGGGAAATGGCGGTGATTCCAGCAGCAGTTCAGGAGGAAAGGGAGGAGGGTCTAAAGGTAGTCCGGAAGGAAGTGGCTCCTCCGGCGAAAGCAATGGCGGTGATTCTAGCAGCAGTTCAGGAGGAAAGGGAGGAGGTGGTGGAGGAGGGCCCGAAGCCAGCTCGCAAGGAAGCGGATCCCCTGGGGAAAGCAGTGAAGGCAGTTCTGGCACTAATGAGAGTGATAATGCCAACTCTGGTAATGGATCGCGCTTTCAAGGAAGCGGTAGCACTAGTGGAAAAACGGATGATTCTGCAGAGGGCTCTGGTAAGGGTTCCAGTGGAGCCGATCCCATTGAGGGTTCGAGCTCTGCAGGTGACTTCTCAGGGTCTAGCTTGGAATCGGACACTAGTGGAACATCTGTCCCAAATACAGGTGAAGACACCTCTGGAAGTTCTAGTACCGGTTTTCCGGGTGCAGAGGAAGCTAATCCGGGTGGTTTTTCTCCAAATGATTCTATTGACACGGACAAGACAAACAACACTGATGACGGATCATCAGAGAGCTCTAATTCGCTAAATGGTGATGACTCGTCTGTCCCCGATACAGGATCATTGGACACGGAACCTGCTGGCAGCGACGCTAACTTGCCAGAGTCCAGCTTTGAGGACAATTCATTAGGTCAAGATATTTCTGGATATGATGGAGATAATACAGGTAGCTTTGATTTTGGGAACTACGACACAATGGACACAGCTACTTCGAACTCGCACTCTAGCTCTAGCATGCTGAGCAGCGCATGTGTCAATGGTCAATGTAAGGTTGTCAAAAACTCAACTCATCATCGACAAGGAAACGGTGACGACACTGTAGCCCAGAGTGTAAATTATACAATTCCTGCGGCCCCGCAAAGTTCCATCGCCCATGAGACTTCTATTAGCCCCAGCAAAATAGATACAGGAACTTCTCTCGACGGTGATGGATTGCAAATACAGTCAACAGGCAAAGTCGCTGAAGACGAAATAAGCACAAGCGATAATATCAAATCGTTTAAAACCATTCTACCGGCACCCGAAACTATGACTACCTTGACGACCACCGTGCTCCCCACGAACACTACTAATCAGCCTCGGGCTACCTATTTTGCTAAATTAATTATATAAAGTAGGCTAAAACCCTCGGAAGAAACCGGGTAAAAAAGCATTTAATGAATAAACCAATCATCAATTAAGACCCAATAACATAAATACAATTTAAATTAACTTAAGTTCGCTCACCTCTCAATCTTCTGGCAAGCTGGATGTCCTTCTTCTGGATGGTAACTCTCTTGGCGTGAATGGCACACAAGTTGGTGTCCTCGAAAAGGGAGACAAGGTAAGCTTCAACGGATTCCTGCAAAGCACCGATAGCAGAAGATTGGAATCGCAAGTCGGTCTTGAAGTCCTGAGCAATTTCACGGACCAATCTCTGGAAAGGAAGCTTTCTGATAAGCAACTCGGTAGACTTCTGGTATCTTCTGATTTCTCTCAAAGCGACGGTACCTGGCTTATATCTGTGTGGCTTCTTGACACCACCGGCAGCAGAGGTGGATGGAGCGGACTTTCGGGCAGCCTTGGAAGCAATCTGCTTTCTTGGGGCCTTACCACCAGTGGACTTTCTAGCAATAGTAGACTTTGTTCTGGCCATCTTTTATCTTGTTGTACTTGTTGAAGAATAAACTTTGGATGATAACTCGGAAAAAATCACGGGGTATCGTTGCCTTTTTATATCTAAGTGAGGTGGCAAAAATTAATAAATGCCAATCTTAAAGTCCCAAGCACCTCGCCGCGCAAATCATGTTGGAGTTTCTGTCATTTCTTCGGTCTCCATTCCAAGATATACACATCCTCCTGTATATCTCGGTACCAGGCACGTGATTTAGCCCATTCTGTTTGCAAAAAAAAAAACGGATTAGCCCAGTGTGTCAAATAAGATAACGTGAGGTATTTGGAGTAGCATTGAGAGGATTTAGAGCTGCAATAGACTAAGGAATAGTTTCGATTACACGTTCAAGTTGAATATGTTCTCTGATGTACATCAGTTGTGTGCATATCTTGGACTGATCAAGTGGGTTAGGGTGATCGAACCAATGAGGCCGCGGCCCTGAGGATCGAGGCTTACATATGCCGTAAAGAGGTGTACTGACAGTTTACGAGGATGAAGAAAGATGATTTTGACAGAGCCGTTATATTTTTTTCGCCTTCCTAAGAAACTGCACCAATTGGTACAAGCGACCAATACTGTGGCTCGGTTTGAGGCCTAACAAACCTGTTCCCAGATATACACCACTAGTTGTACATCACAGAATGGGGTAGGGGCAGTTAGATGGGAGATGACGATTACGGTACTGTGGATATCGCGGTACAGACTGTTGGCCTGTGCCTGACGCGAGCTGAAGATCAGGATACAACTGGGATCACAACAGAAAATTATAAATAAGCCCAGGTTCCCTCTTTGGATTTTTTTTTTTTCATCATCAATCAATCTATCTATCTGACTATTTAAAAGTTCTAAACTAGTCAATTCAACACATAATCAACAATGTCCGGCAGAGGTAAAGGTGGAAAAGGTCTTGGAAAAGGTGGTGCTAAGAGACACCGTAAGATCTTACGTGACAACATCCAGGGTATCACTAAGCCAGCTATCAGACGTCTTGCACGAAGAGGTGGTGTTAAGCGAATTTCCGCTCTTATCTACGAAGAGACTCGATCTGTCTTGAAGTCCTTCCTCGAGTCCGTCATCAGAGACGCTGTCACTTACACTGAGCACGCCAAGAGAAAGACCGTCACTTCTCTTGACGTTGTCTACGCCCTTAAGAGACAAGGAAGAACCCTTTACGGTTTCGGTGGTTAAACTTTGTTATTTATTTTTTGGGTAATATAATCTATGTAATGAATTAAATGGATTCGGGAAATTAATTTGTCGTCGGCCCGGCCGCTTTTGGTTAAAGCCGAGGTATTCTACGCGCTACACGCTGCAGTAGCTCGGCCCTTTCGGTCCAACTCAACAGAAGCGGTTTTCAGTTTAACCTTGGCAAACCGTTGATCGGCCCGATGTGACACACCAGATTAATCCGGCTAAAACAAATAATAGAAAACGTGCTCCATCATTGATTTGTTATTCCGTCATCTGAGTTTTTTCATCTCTTATAATTATCTTTACTATTATTTCCTTGTGCTCCATTATGTTCAAAATCACACCACCTCCACTAGCCCTCCCTTCTTGGGCCGGTGTCTAAACGAACCCATGTCCTCAAACAAGTCACGTGCCCCTGTATATGTAGTCATCACATGGTGACACATGCGTGTATCACGTGGATGGAATAATACATTTCAGACATATATATTATCATTGGGAGCAAACCAAGACTGAGAGCAACCACAACAGAACAAGCAATGAGACTGACCTTCAATCATTCAACCCCCCTGGTGTGGGAAAGTGGTACAGTTCGCTGCATCGGCGAAGGGTTTCCCGAATAAGCAACTTTACCCACCGACACATATACGCCTCGGCCTGAAGCGCACAGTTCTCTCGATTTGCGTGCAGGGAACTTCGGACCGACGCTATGCCGATCTGTTCACCAGCGTAAGGGAATAGAACTTGTCAAAACTGCGTTGAGCCTGCAAAAGGAAGGCATATGCGGCGTCTGGTGGTTTGTTTGTTTTTCCAAACAGTGCATGTGAAAGGGGATGTGTGTGTGTGTGTGGCCCTCCCCCTTAATTTGGGGTTACTCGCACCTTCACATGAGTTTATGACGTTGGGTTGATTCATGTGATTTTGGGGGAATCACGTTCACTATAATAAACTATCCACCATTGGTGAGCAGATAGCAGCGCTTAGGGGATAAAAGAGTGTTTGAACTAATAAGGTGCAGCACAGTACGAGCCAGGATCAGACTGTCGTGTGGTTTCGTTTCAGCTTCTCGAGGAATAATCTCTCCTTCAGCCGTGTGAACCTGCAGATGGTCATGTCGATCATCCGAATTGGGATAAACTAACCATTGTTTCCTGCCGGCGATCGGCCAAAAGGCCCACCGTCTCTTTTATTTTATTTTTTTCTCTTTTTTTTTTTTTTTTTTTTCTTTTTTTTTGCCAATTCAACCTTTACTCCTTACTTGATCCCAATTATATGACCAATTGTGCGACTCAAAGTCACACAGGGAGTTACCCGGAACCATGGTAGGCTGTCCCATCCATGGGACGCAGGGATGGATAAAAGCATTGTGGACCAAAAACGCGTGGGGCTCATACTACACAGACAATGTTGGGAGGCGGGAAGACACACAACTATGGTAGAGATATGCAGGATAAAATACGTGAGCGAGGCAGTGTAAGACAAGAAATATTCACTCACACAAATATCTGGACATTCGACAATCTGCCCAAGCAGCTGTAAATGAACAGCCGACTAGACAAGACTGGATGATGGATGAAATCCATCCCGCGTGCAGAACGGGTAAATTTCATATGCAGTTTTCATATGCTGCCCTCTTGTTGGGGAAGGTGATCTGGCACATGCAGACGCGCTGGATGCGGCGGCGGAGAATATAGCGTTTTATCTTCACATGGTAGCGGCGCACGCACATGTCAATATAATAATATATAAAGCTGGCTGGGTCCAGCATGTACTCAGAGTCCATGATCGAACCATGATGGCGGATGACCATGTTCCTCCACCGTCATATGAGGCTGCCACCACTACCAGCCCTATAGACATTAGACACCGTCGCCACCATCTGCGGCAGCAGAGCGACAACGATGTTCGGGTGGCCGCTGAGGCTCTAGAGGCTCTACGAACGAGCCCTTCGTCGTCGCCAGAAAAGTCCGAGCCGTCATTCTTATCTCGGGTCGGGTCTACGGCCATGAACTCGGCATACAAGGTGTATACATCCGGTAAAACTTATTCGCCGCGGTTTCGGTATTCGGCCGAGAAAATCGAATCAGTTCTGCCGGACTTTTCTGACAAAAGCTACAATGTCCACAAAACAGGCCGTTCGGGTCATCGCAAATCCAACTCGACGTCGTCTTATCGAAAGCGGCCCATCTGGCAGGACGTGCTCGTCTCGGCCACGTCCCTCACCCAGCTCTCGGCCGAATCTCGCCAGCGTCTGCGCTACTGCCTCAACTTGCTCAAGCTCGCAAACACTCGACTGGCTACCACCGTTTCAAAGCTCCAGGACCTTATCAACCGCGAACAGGCAAATCGAATGGCTCAATCAATCGCCTCCAATCACGTGCCCCATGAGTCTATCACGTGCCTCAAGCAAGACCTGATAAGCACGATAAAGAAGATTCTTGCGGTAGTAACTACGTTTGCCGGAAACTCGCTTCCGGAGCCTGCACGGTCCCATGTCAAGAGCTACATTCTTCGCCTACCGTCCAATTGGGTGCTGTCGGTCAACTCGACTCCGGTGTCGACTTCTCCTCCGCCAGAATCCCGGGACGGTCACGAGTCGCCTATTAACGAAGAGGCAGGTACTAATCATGACGAAATTGAGGCCGGCGGCCGTGTGTTGAACCTTGCTAATGAGACTCTTGACATGCTGGGAAACATCATCTCCATCGTTGACGACACCCTCGACCGCGCCGAGAGCTGGTGTCAGAAGTCTACTAACAACAAGGACGAAAAGGACCAATCCTCCCCGGCTGTTCACGATCTTTACGATAAAAAAATCCAGCTAGATGAGTAGTTTATTTATTTTGCATTATTCACCAATAATAATAACAACACTTCGAAGTCGTTAACATTTGAACTGTGCTTTGCTCTTTTTTTTTTTTTTTTTTTTTTTGTGGAGTTTATGTAAAAGAACTCACACCTGCTGTTATTTCTTTTGCCAGGTGCAGCATCTTTGAACGCATAATTCAAAGCAAATACGACCAGTGGGGGATAATCAAGAATGTGGGGGAGGATGAAGATTACCTGGAGAAGAATGCTATAGGTTTCTATAGTGGTTACTTTTATTTTTTATTTTTTTTATTTTTATTTATTTATTATTTTTTTTTTGTTGTTTTTTTTCCTCTGTTACCAATACACTCTCCAAAACACACTATAAAAAATAAAATACCCGTAGGAATGTGCTCGCAACAGTCGATGGCCGGTACCGGCGTCCGCTTATATTGCGTGCAGGGATCTCAACTTGTTGGGGGCAACGGCATTGGCATTGGCAGATTTTGGACGGCAAAACCCTTTTCCTTTAATTGCCCTCACTGGATGAGGCATATTAGTTCCTTCTGTCCATGTAATTGTAAGGTAGGTCTTGTCAGGGGAGAAAACACCCATTCACTTGGCCATAGAATCTAGCTGTAAGTGGTGGAGGTGACTCCGTCGGCAAGATGGTATCTAAAGTGTATTAAGGTGTTCATGGAATTAGAAAAGAATTAATTAAACGTGCTTTCTGACATCTCAATAACCTCTCCGTCACGCTTGATGGAACTGGCCCGACGACGCCGCTTCAGACTGTCAGCTCGCTGCCGCTTGACCGTGACTTGAGCCTGCTTGGTTCCCTTCCACCGTCCCGTCGTATACATGTAATACTGGATGCCGACAAACACGTCAAGTACAGTCTGAATGACACAGCTAAGCACAAACTGCGGTGCTACCTTCTGTGCAGTCATCAGATACATGAACTTTGACACGTCGCCGCCTACCCACGAGACAAGTAAGCTTAGTCTAAACCCATCAACAGACCCTCGTGATGCATTTGTTAGGATCTGCGGCAGAGGCAGAACTGCCTCAATCATCAATCCAACCAGCCCCAGGCTTTCAATGTAGAACCCATTGGCGCCAAGAACGACGTGAAGGACAGTCAGCCAGATACAGAGACGAACTAGAAAAGTCCAATATATCCGCTCGTCGTCCCAAAGCCAGAACCCGAACGGCCGCTTCTTCGCGACGCCTTCGGATGGCGGCACGGTTCGATGATAATTAAGCATCAGCGTAGAACCGAATAGCACTTGCATTATCTTGTATCGGACACTGCTGCGGTCCCATTGTGAAGGTTGACCAATGTCAACTGTAGGCTGGTTACCGTTAGTAGGCATTAGCGGCACTGTCGGTCGATGTTGTAAGGCAAGCTTTAATAAAACAAGTTGAATTATCACCATCAAAACCGATTGCGCCAATAGAGAGAGCTCGTAAGGACGGCCAAAGTAGAAATAAATACGGCATATCGATGATATCAGCATGATTGCACACACGTCGAGCGAAAACCCTGCGCTGGACTTTTTCCGATGGATGGACACCACAGTATCAAGATATGAGGTTATGGGACTTGAGGCCAATACTGCCCCAGCGAGAAACTCCCATGTGAGTATGTGGTTTAGCACCCAGTCTAAACCCATCAGTCGGTGATGTCAGCAGCCCGTTATTTTTCACCCTGACTCTAAAAGGGCCTGCCGGCCCGACTGCGGCTCAGGGGCGGATTGCCTGAAGACTCCAGAGAATAATAGTATTAAGAGCGTGGTCTAGTTAATAGGAGTATAAAAATCCACCAATAAATACTAATGCAGCACCCAAGAGGGCCTGGTTCGATAAGGTCGAACCAAATAAGACTGCAGACATGATAAGGGAAACAAATTTGCGTATGTTCAAGACTATTGTAACCGTCAAGGCTGTGGAATATGCCGCAAAGCTATTCACACCTCGTACGCAAATGTATTGAGTGAATGCGTTTGCCAGCAAGTAGACTGCCTGTCTGGGAACAGGAATAGCCCCTGGTAGAGATGCCAACGGTGGACTTTGAATCACAAGCCGTAGCTGTTCATGCAGGTCCTTGTACATGGGCATGAAGAGAACCAATGAAAGAAAGTGGGTATAAAATAGACTTTCTCTCCAGTTGCTTCCATATCGCTTATACGTTCGCTCGGCCAGAACTCCCTGGAACGACGTGAGGATGGCCGCCACGGCCAGCATGGCAATGCCCACAGCAAATCTAGAAGACGTCCCTTTAGCAGTTGCACTTGATCCAGTACCACTCGCTGAGGCTAACGTAGCTTGAAGCACTCCAACTGTAAGTATCAAAACTGACAAGATCTGCTTCCTGCTGTATCGTTTTCCCATCGCTAGACCGACCAGCATGGTGGTCACCGTGCCCGAGGACCGAAAAATAATGTGTACAGGCACAGACACGTCGTAGGCCCATACTTTATTATTAAGAACAGATATAATGAAAAACAGCCCCACCGGGATAAACCATTCTTTGATTGGAACATGTCTAGGTTGAAGCCGAGGCAGTCCGTTCTTCATCTCTGTGAAATGAAATAAACCCTCTATCGACACAAACATAAACTGAACAAACGTCACAAGTAGTCCGGCGTTCGGCAGCTCATTGACAATGGATTCAAGTGTGCACACATTAGAACAGCATCCACCGAAAATGAGTGCAATAGCAGTTATCACGTGTGTTGGACCGAAAACCGAGTCCCTCTTGCAGCTTTTC
This sequence comes from Blastobotrys persicus, assembly GCA_030585065.1. Taxonomy (NCBI): domain Eukaryota; kingdom Fungi; phylum Ascomycota; class Dipodascomycetes; order Dipodascales; family Trichomonascaceae; genus Blastobotrys; species Blastobotrys persicus. The sequence continues at coordinate 33,694 of JAJMBO010000084.1, forward strand.
GAAACCTCCTTCTCCACTACGAGCTTCTTCTTCTCCTTTCTAGCAGCATCGACTCGCGGATGCTCTCTCCGCCGTAGTTGTTTTGTGACCACAGCCATTGGAGGTTTCCAACAAACGGATGAAAAGATTGTGTCACAGATACCAGAAGCTTAATTCCCGCGTTCTACGCGCGACTCGTAACTACAGCCCCTGAGTTTCAAGACTGACAATAAATGGGCAACTTTGAACGTTACAGCGCTGGATATAACACTCTCCAGGTTTGGGTACTCGGTAGTTCTGGCCAAATGGATGGGTAAAATGAACCAAGGAAAGCTGGTTTTTTTTTTTTTTTTTTTTTTTTTTTTTTTTAGAGAATGAAATGTGTATAGTTCCGAACACCGCAATATAATAGACCAGTGCTTAATGGGCAATTTTTATACCATTTTTCTCGGTATGTTATGAATATCAGAGACCTTGTATACGAATTAATCCACAAATATATGCTTATACAAAAGAAGAATCCCAGGAAGAAATGTCACTACCCAAATACTGTATATCATACATCTATGATATATATTCTATTCTAAAGTAGTACAACTTGGTGCTCTGTCCCTTACAGTGGGAATAATGGCACACATACCTCCATCATCTATTCCAGCTCACCTCTCTTACTATTAGTATTTTTTTTATTTGGTTTTAAGAAAATTATACAGGAATGGGCGCCCTCGGGATTATTGCATGCATGCACGACATTAATATGGTGGTGATTGGGACTGGGGTAACATCACCATTTCTATCTACCGGAAACCAATGCGGAAGGTTCGACAACGATCGACTTCGTCAGTGTTACGGGAATTCATTTCTGCTCGAGTTCCGTCCTTGGGTGAGAACCCAGCGGCGGGCGAGCCTGTGGTTGTGAACAATGGGGGTAATAATGATGATGGAAGGGTGGACGCGCTCCCCGAAGATGAAGATGAAAACCTCGACGTAGAATTGCCGGCAATTGAGGACTTTAGTTTCAATTCAGTAATAGAACACACCAAGAAGGAATCAGATGCGTTGGTAGATTCCATTCTAACCTCCATTCGTGAATATCGAAAGGATTTGACCACCGAGCTTCAAGGCGTGACAAAAACCCAGGAGGAGTTGACCCAAAAGATGGAGTACGTTGACAAATTGTCTGTTCAAACCTTACGAAATACTCAAGCTCGTGCCCAAAAAGCACAAAACCAACTTCGTACGTTGAAGGGAGTGGAGGAATTGACTACGGCAGCGGAAGACACCTACGAAACATTGTCCAATATCCTTTTTCTTCTGAACGACATTGATCGGATGCTGCCAGAACGAGAGCGCTTAAAACCGGCGAACTCTCCTCATAGAGCCCATTATCCTGATCTGCATGAATTAATGGGAGCTCCTAAGGCGTCTAGACCTACAACTGCATTGAATGGTACACATACGCTTAAACCAAGGCGCTCTGTTTCCCTATCTGCGCTAAGCAGCTACACTGCCCGTGCACCGACTATGAACCTGCGGTCAATACCGCCTTCTTCCTCGCCGGACTCTGATCGCTCGCCAGCTACAATCCATGGCTTGCCTTTATCAGAATCCGAATCGGCGAGCGTCACGACAGTGGTCCAGGAAGGCTTAGCAGCGGATGATGATGGCCAAGCCTTTGGCGGTTTCCGTACCTTTTTCAATCGCAAGACCTCCGATACGCATGAGCTGGAGTCAGCGCAATCCCGTCTTCGGAAGATCATGGAATCTTAAAGTGCTCAGTCCTGTTGCAAAGAATTCTCTTTGTATGTGCATAAAATCGATCTTAGCCGGGGTTACAGAGAGACTTAAGAGGCAAAAGAATTCTTCCGACGTTGAATGGTCTACATTCGGGGCAGCAGCCACCGAGTCATTAGGCTTTATCCTTGATCATCCTGGAGCCGCCACCAGCATTATATGTGTAATGATAGCTAAATATATTGTATATATTGCTGATATGTTTCTCTATTGTACAAGAAAATGCGAAGCTCCTCAAAGTTGTCCGAGTGGCTCCATTATGCGTTACTTTGTTGAGATATGACCTTGCTTGTAATCTCGTCAAAGATTGAGCTCAGAGAGCTGGTTTTATACTCCTCTGCCAGCGTCTTACCATCAGTGTTTGTTTCGATCATTGTAACAAACTTTGGATCTATCGGAACATTGCCTAAGAATGGGACATTGTAGTCGTTTGCTAACGTTTCCCCTCCACCTTTTGAAAAGATATTCGTGCATTCGGAACAATGGGGACAAACGTAACCGCTCATGTTTTCAATCACTCCAAGAATCTTAAAATCAACCTTATGGCAGAAATTCAGCTCCTTGCGCACGTCCGCCGTCGCGACCGCCTGCGGTGTAGTGACGATGATAGCTCCATCCGGACTAGCTGTCTTCAATTCCTCAGCAATACTAATATGCTCATCGGACGTGCCTGGTGGTGTGTCGATTAGCAAATAATCCAACTCGCCCCACACAACATCCTTGAGGAACTGACGGACCATCGCAGTCTTCTTCGGCCCTCTCCAAACCACACTATCGCCACGGTCCGGGAGAAGAAACCCTAAAGACATGACACACAATCGCTTCGTATCATCAGTATACACAGGAATCCACCCAGCACTTGACTGGTGGATCTTCTTACCCTCAAGGCCAAACATTCTCGGCATAGACGGACCTGTCAGGTCAATGTCCAATACCCCAACCTGATATCCCTGGTTTACCAGAGAGAGGGCTGTCTGTGTCGTAACAGACGACTTGCCCACTCCACCCTTTCCAGAGAGGACCAGCACTATATGCTTCACTTTCTCTAGCGAAGGCAGACCCATTTGGCTTCGAAATTGGTATGGCCGATTAGTAATCGTTCGCCCTTCGTTATCAGATCGTTGGGATGTGCGCGGTGACTACGCGAATGTCAGCCGTACAATTTTGTCAGTAGGAGAATGACAGTTCAGCATTTGGTGAAAGCTTCTAATGACTAAACAGTTGATATTGAGAGCGCGCGAAGTTTTGTCTTCGTCCGTTACATCCAATCGGCCTCAGTTACAGCCAGTAGGTTGCTCAATGTAAAGCACACAACGTACGTAGATCCTCAAAGGTGTGACTAACCTCCCAACTACCCTATTTCCTACCAATTGCCAAGGCAAGACTCGAAAGCCACCTACAGTTACAGTCTCTTCCCATTTGGCCCGACGTAATGGCTTTATCAGAGTTTAATTTGCGTGGTCACGTGACCAGGACGGAAAAAAAAATATAATCAATGCGACGACGACTAGGGGCTGAAGCTAAGAAGATAGCCCTCATATTGAGGTGCGAATGCTATCTGGACAGGACTACGGGTCCGGAAGACGGGTCGAAAAGAAGGACCCGCGGTGAGCGCGCAAGTTTGTTTGTTGTTTGGCGTGCGATGCGGCGGGAGAATCCCTGCTGGTCGCGCGTTGGCAGGGGAAGAAAAAGTTGTAGAGTAAACAAACCTACGGTTTTACGCGTCGCTGACACACACAACATGGTTGATTTGTCAGACTACCAGAAACTGGAGAAAGTAGGCGAGGGTACGGGCGAGTTGAGACTATATAAGATGATGATCAAGTGCTAACATTTTTGTTTTCTTTTTTGCTTCCTTTCAGGTACCTATGGTGTGGTGTACAAGGCTCGAGATACCCTGAACCAGAATCGATTGGTGGCGCTGAAGAAGATCCGATTAGAAGCTGAAGATGAAGGTGTGCCATCCACAGCAATTCGTGAAATTTCTCTGTTGAAGGAGATCCGCGATGACTACATAGTTGCGTTGTACAACATCATTCATTCGGACAGTCACAAGCTCTATTTAGTGTTTGAGTTTTTGGACCTTGATCTCAAGAAGTACATGGAGTCCATTCCCGCTGGCGAGGGGTTGGGGTCGCCGATGGTGAAGCGGTTTATGAGCCAATTGGTTAAGGGCACAAAATACTGCCATTCTCACCGAATTCTTCACCGCGATCTGAAGCCTCAGAACCTGTTGATCGATAAGGAGGGCAACCTGAAGCTAGCAGATTTTGGTCTCGCACGGGCCTTTGGCGTGCCATTACGAACATATACCCATGAAGTTGTCACACTGTGGTACCGGGCACCTGAGATCTTGCTTGGCGGTCGACAGTACTCTACTGGGGTGGACATGTGGTCGATCGGCTGTATTTTTGCAGAAATGGCCACCAGGAAGCCATTGTTTCCGGGGGATTCGGAGATTGACGAGATTTTTAAAATCTTCCGTATTCTTGGGACACCTAATGAAGACATTTGGCCAGGCGTGACCACCTTACCAGACTTTAAAACCTCCTTCCCCAAGTGGTCGCGCAAGTCGTTGGCTGATCATGTTCCCACTCTAGATGAACATGGCATTGACCTCCTGGAAGCCCTCCTCGCCTATGACCCTGCTATGAGGATATCCGCTAAGCGTGCCATCTGTCATCCCTACTTTGATGTAGGCATCTCGGACCGCGGAGCTGACGTTTCAAACGTATAATAACGATAAAACTCTATATATTTAAACGATATGGCCCACACACGTGCACTTTAATGCTACAAATTCTTATCTCTGTCCATATATGGGACCGGCCCAGCGATATAGTATTATTAAGGCTTAGTCTATGGTAGATTTTGTATCAGGCGGTGGCCAGAAATGCCCCAAGAAAGAGAGGCTGCAGGCCGGTCAGTTGATGAGGCTTGCGTAGTATAACTGAGCGTATAGTTCAAGCGCCTAATTTTAATCCACTATTGAGAAGTAGCACACACTCACCATGTTGCCACTGCTACCTGCAATTTGGAACAGGGTTGTCGGCTATCTGGACCGCGAGGATTCAAAGTCGCTGAGAGCTACGTGCAGGGCACTCAAAGGGGTGATCAGTAGTGCATCGCCCTGTGTTATGAAATTTGCATCCTATTCTGCTCAAAGTGAAGTAGGAAGAGGTGTTTCTCACCGGAAATACTACTGCTACTTTACGAACATCAAGTCTGGAGAAACAAGAGCTTTTAGGGCAATCGACTTCCAGAGGGAGTCCCCAGGTATTCTTCTATGGCTGTGGAGTACTGTAGAAATAGAGATGAAGGGAGCGTATTCAGCATGGCCGGAGTTCAATGAGCTTTTCCATCAGATTCTTTGCTGCATTGAGAGGCGGCAAGTAAGTGGTTTCCGGCTAAAAGTGTTGTGTCCACTTAATGGAGACGATTGGAGCGTTCGTCGGTTCATAAAGCGAATAAACGATTCTTCATGCGCTTTTGCCGTCGAGATGGCTATTTACCACAAGGGTGAGGAGCAAACGCCAATAGTTCTTGGGCCGAACTATGCACACATAGAGTATTATCCAACGTTTGATGACAGCGGTCTTCCACTGTTTCAGCATTTCTGGTTTTCAAGTCGAGACTATTCAGTATCGTCACACCTGTCTACAGTGGTAATCGGGGGTAGCAATTTTAAAGGGACTGTTGACCTGTTGTCAGTTCCATTGCTGTTTCCAGGCTACAGGGGGAATTTGACTAAACTAATATTCACATCAGTCACTTTGGTGGTCACGTCAAGCACAAGTACGTGGAATTTTCTGTATTTAAAAGAGCTGCATTTTGTTAGTTGCACCTTAATTCGATACACAGAGGCGCTTCCAATTTCTACACCATGTTTCGTGTCTGACCGAGTGGTTATCATTGGGCAAAACTCTGATATACTGAGTGTTCTTGGCTTCCCTTCCCTCGCCAGTCTAACTATTGACAAACCTGAATGGGAAACTCATAACCCGCTTCCAGAACACTTCAGTTTACCGAATCTCAGCTATCTATATTGTACTATTAATCTCCGCAACCAGCTGGCGTTTGCCGGTTCTCTTCTCTTCCTACGCAAACTCGAAACACTGGTTGTCCAATACTATAAGGCTTCGGAAAAAGCCGTCCAACGGTTTGTGGAGGAGTGTGTTTGCAACACACCCAGTCTCAGAACCCTTCGTCTTATCGGAGAGTGTGGCGTCAGGGTCTATCAGTTTCCCCTGTGGGAGGAGGAGTGTGAGCCCGTTAATAGGGTCAACTCTAGTACAAGTACTCTAGAGGGCGCTGCAGTGGCCACGGCATAGAGAGTAGCTAAACTTTATATATGAATGCTAACTTCATCTTCATTGCATTGTAATAACCCTTAGAATGTATCTCCGACCGCTTTGAGACGATATGCATAGGTGCACTGTTAGATAGGCGGTATCAAGAGTAATGATAAAGAACAGTCCAGCTACAACGGCAATGAGTATAGAAGGACACAATTGCTATGAATATTACTTTGCTAAATAGTGCAATCCTGAGTTACTAAGATGAGATAACTTCCCTGCAGGAAACCTTTCTTAGCCATTCTACCTCTAAATACAACGTGAAGCGCCTGTCGTACTATTCAATTAACCTCTACACCAGCGCACTGTCCGCTGAAACTTTCAATCTTACTAAGCAAAACTATTAACTATTTTATTTAACTTTTCTACTAAAGCGCGATAATGTTTAAGAAGGTCCCATTCCCAACCAATCGATCCAAACTGTCAAAAGACCTCCCGCAGTGAGCTCTTCTACACCCGAGTCTCGTTTATTTAGAAATCTGTCTATCACAGTTAGTCAACCCCACTTTCCATGAATGGCGAAGAGCTGTCCCGATCGGATTAATCCGATCGCCAGTGGAAGACAATCCAACTACCTCCCGATGCTGTGTGAGTCCAACGCAAAATATAGCCAGGATTGTCTCTGGTAATCACTAGTACATCATTCTCTTCAAAAATCCGCCTATACCCATCAATTGAGTTGATCCAAAGGTAAACGGCCATCTACAAAAACCCGTTTCTCAGAACTGGCCCAGAGTGCATCCCCCCTAACCAATTGCCAGCTTAACAACCTCCCTACATGCCTGAGCCTATGGTCTGTTCGCAATGGAACGCAAAGTCTAAACTTACCCCGCTTTTGGTGTTTTTTTGGGGGGAGGTTAGGGTTCCCGTGTGAGAAAAAAAACGCGACAAACGATAGGCTGTTGGGTTTGTGTGAGAAGAGGGGTAAGGTTGGGTTACTGAAAAAAAAAAAAAAAAAAATCCTGCTAAATCCAACCAGTTCAGCAGGGAACCGTGAGATCAAACAGCAGGGGCCGAAATCGCAAATCTATGAGGCTCCAACACATGTGTCCTCTAGTCGCAGCCGACTCGGATTTACGGTTTTCAGGGTCCACTCGGCCGAACGGATTGTCCTAATATCGTAAATTTGGCAAGGCTGGCCACACATGGCGCGTGTCCGCGCGATAATAATTGTTGTGCTGTTCAACAAATATTGCCCCACCGCGGCGGCGCCCCTGGCACTAGGGACATTTTCAGGGCTAAGGCTATTTAAGCGAAGAGTCATCCACCCAATCACTACCACTAATTATAATCACTACGACGACGGCACACAAATACAATAATGTCAGTGCAAGAGCCGATTAAAAAGAAGCCGGTTAATTTCTCTAACATCCTTCTGGGTGCGGGGTTGAACATGTTCGAGGTGACTACGCTGGGTCAGCCTCTAGAGGTGGTCAAGACGACCATGGCGGCCAATCGAAACGACAGCTTTTTTGGTGCTATTAGACGTGTTTTGTCGCGTGGCAACCTGCTAGGGTTTTATCAGGGATTGATTCCATGGGCATGGATTGAGGCATCGACTAAGGGTGCGGTTCTGTTGTTTGTTTCTGCCGAAGCCGAATACCAGGCCAAACGGGCGCTAAACTTCGGATCCTTTGGAGCGGGTATTACCGGTGGTGTCATGGGTGGTTTGGCCCAGAGTTATTTGACCGTCGGTTTCTGTACGTGTATGAAGACTGTTGAGATCACCCGTCACAAGCAAATGGAAGCTGGTATCAAGCCTCCATCGACGTTTGCCGTCTTTGCCGACATTTACCGGAAGGAGGGTATTAGAGGAATCAACAAAGGTGTCAATGCCGTGGCCATCCGTCAGTGTACTAACTGGGGTTCCAGATTCGGACTTTCTCGATTGGCCGAAGACGGCATCCGAAAACTCACGGGCAAAACTGATAGCTCACAGAAATTGAACGGATATGAAAAGGTTCTTGCATCTACAATCGGTGGTGGCCTCTCGGCTTGGAACCAGCCAATTGAGGTCATCCGTGTTGAAATGCAATCAAAAACCGTGGACCCCAACCGACCGAAGAACTTGACTGTGGCCAAGACGCTGAAATACATCTACCAGACCAACGGTCTCAAGGGTCTCTATCGAGGTGTTACCCCACGAATTGGCTTGGGCGTCTGGCAAACTGTGTGCATGGTCGGCTTGGGTGATATGGCCAAAGAAGCTGTTGCTAAGCTCACTGGTGAAACACCAGTCGGAAAGCACTAACCTATTTATACAACCTCCCCCCACAGAAAAAAAAAAAAATAATTTTATTCCTATAGATAACTGACTTGTGTTCAAAATAACCAAATTTCCCCAAGGAAAAACACATCAAGGATCGAATAGATTATTAGTTACACAAAAATTACACAGATTAATTATCTAGGAAGGATGGGCTTAGGGGTATTCTTATCTTGATACTTCTTCTGTCTATCCCCACCCACTCGGTCGTACAGATACAGTCCGAGGAAGGTGAGAAGAATGCCGGATTTCTGAATGCCAGTCACGTGCTGACCGAACCATATGATCGCCACAGAAATGACGACAATGCGTTTGATCAAACTTGCGACCGAATATGTCACGGGAGTGACCATGCCGAGGACTTGAAAGGCAAGAATGTTTTGGAGAAAGTGGGTCATGCCGTTGAAGAATAAAAGAACCATGAGTTCGTTGGACGATAGTTTCGTCGAGTCGGTTTCCAGGCCAAAGTAAGGTCCACGGGAAAACAGAAAGTTGCCCAACAAGCTGAAGCCTTCGCTAAACAGCCACACGGGCGAGGTGAAGATGAAGGCCATGGACGAGCAATAACATAGCACGTTTAGCTTGTCCAGCTTAGGTTGTTCTTCAGGGGTAAGCAGCTTTTTGGAGAACATGTTTTGTGAAACAAAGACGATGGCGGCGACCAATGCATAGAAAATGCCCAAAAAGTTTGCACTAAACTCTGCTGAGCAGGTCATGATAACGCCAATGGTAAGTGGTATCAACGTTAAATACGTCTTTGGGTTGTACTGAACCTTGAAGAAAATGCGATAGGCTGCAACAGTAAATAGAGGGGAAAGCGCCTTGATAGTGTGCACTAGTGATACTGGCAGCAGAGAAGTGGACATGTGGGAAAAAATGTGTCCTGTGAGTTGGAAGACACCCATTGGCGCGATTGTCATTAGAATCTCCCGGGTCGGATGCCTCAATCCCACATGTACAGACACCAACCCTTTCGGGAGAAAAGAATTGATAGACGGAAAAGACTGGGCTGCCAAAATGGTTGTCACTCCGAATATCACTGCCAACAGAAATTGCACCATCGTCAGCGTGACTGGGTACGGAAAGGATGTCAAAATCGACTTACTCAGAGTGTTGGATAAGGCTGATGTTGAATACCACGACAAACAAATCAACACTAATGGTACGCTGATTGGGACTGCTAACTGCTTAATAGCCTCTTGACCAGTTTCGGAAAATGATCTCGTTCTGGATCGCGAATGGCCATGTCCAGACCTAGTGCTTGTCCTTGAAACGTTACTGGACGCATTACTTTCGCGTCTAGAATGTCGACTAAACAGAGCCTTTCTTTCTCCGCCGAACGAGCCGCTCTGTCTCGGGGACGGAAATGGCAGCACTCCACCGCCATTATCTGTCAATGGCGTTTCACTTCGACTGCCTTCTTGAGATATGTTCCCAGACGTGCTGCCGCTGGTTTCGCTTTCCAGCGGAATGGCCGCTGTAGCTGGCTGATTTGGATGTCTCGTTGTCGTTGATGAAGCAAGCATCAAATAGTCTAAAGACTGATGGAAACGAGAAATTCAAATGGCACAACACTTTCCAGCTGAATAGAAAATCCAATCAACAGGTTTTTATTTTTTTCTTTTGACCAGGTTCTGCCGAGAACGCTTGTGTCCGTTTTTGTTTTATTTGTTGGGGAAGTCGAGACCTATGAGCTGTTCTTCAGGAACACACAAAGCCAAATCAAAACGACCTTGAGCACGTTTTTTTTTTTTTTTCTGTCTCTCATTTTTCCGAAATCCCTAACCCTATCCGATGATAACGTCCCGAACAATGATACTGAAATATATTGAGGTGACCTGCGCCAGCAGCAGACATGCCCAGAGAGTGTATGGGTTAGTTGGGTTAGCTAGCTACTGAAGGCCAAGTTCGTAATTTGGAGAAGACTCCTTGTCAGGCCAAGGTTGTGCGCGCATGCATTCAGGGGCATATTTACAGCTCGATGCATGCTCTAAATGAGTGCTCGAGTCATGGAGTACTTAAGCGACAAATTTTGACAGCAGGCTACCCTGAGTGGAGTTTTTGTGGGTTCTAGTAGTGATGCACTAAACAAGCTGTTGTTCTGGTTCTCTTTCCTGTGAGTGATATACTATCTTTCGTTTTTGTGCTGTCTGGAATGTATCTTTCATAGAGAATAACTCGTTTCCATTGAACTAGATAGATGTGTGTTAAAATATCCATTATAGGCTGTATTACTTTACTTTCCAGATATATAACTAATTGATTTAGTTTTACTTCGTGCGTGCCCCTCGATATACAAGTCAACGGACAGTCAAGAGTATTTCAACTGATTTCTTGAAGCTAGGACTTCAGCCCCAGAAAACCCAATTTTCCCAACTTCCATCGGGTTACAGTAACTCACACATTGGACAGAATAACCAATTGAACTATCATTGCTGATGGCGGGCGGCTGGTATGTTCTATCGGAGACGGTCCCCGAGCGCCGACTCGAACAAAAACGATTGCAGAGCTGAAAGGTACAGGGGTGAAGAGCAATGAATAAGTCCAGAGGGGTGCTGTTCCTATTGGAGGGCTTGACACTGTTGTTCATGCTGATGGTGTACAAGTCGTATTCAGTAGATCATGCAGACCCTAAAGGCTGCGAAATGGTATGGATGCGTCCGGCATATGCATCGCTTACCCAGCTTGACAGAACCAGGACTAGGATGGGAGATAAGTATTCTATGCATCTTTATCGCGAGGGTGGAATAGATGAGGCAGAGCTGAATCCCTCGGGAATTCCTGTTGTGTTTATTCCTGGCAATGCCGGGAGCCATAAACAGGGCCGCAGTATTGCCAGTTATTGTTCAAAGAAGACCTTTGAACAACAGCTTGATACTAAGTTTGACTTTTATTTGGCAGAATTTAACGAGGATTTGAGCGCATTCCATGGAAGAACCATGCTAGACCAGGCAGAGTATGTGAATGATGCCATTCGCTATATTCTGTCGTTGTATGATGACGATATCTCTTCCGTCATAATAATTGGACACTCAATGGGTGGTATTGTTGCTAGAACTTTGATGACTTTACCAAATTATGTGCCTAATTCGATTAATACTATCATTACACTGAGCTCACCTCATGCCATTCCTCCATTAACCTTCGACAGGGATGTCAATACTGTCTACGATTTGGTGAATCAATACTGGCGACGGGCTTTCTCTTCAGAAACAGACAATGATCTTAGCGACATGATCTTGGTCTCTATTACCGGAGGTCGAAGCGATTCACTAGTCCCATCTGATTACACGTCTGTTTTATCAGTCGTTCCTCCATCTCACGGTTTTACTACATTTTCTTCGTCCATTCCGAAAGCATGGACTGGCGTGGATCACCAGGCCATTGTGTGGTGCAGTCAATGTAGAAGAGCTGTTGCAGATTCATTGTTCGATATTGTTGGTTCAAATCGCCAAGTTTTGCCTTACAGTACACGTCTGGATAAACTAAAACACCATTTGTTACCAGGGTTCCCTGGTGAACATATCGTAGATGACGTGGATGACTATGAATACGATACTTCATTTTCACCCTCAGTTCAACTACTTTTGAATCCAGATCACTGGAAATATCGTTCCAGCAGTGGCACATTAAAAGTGGCCGACTTGCAAAAGGCTCCTATTAACATTCTTCCACTGGCACATGGTGATTTCCACGGTGCAACGGTTTTTACAGACTCCTCGGACTATAAGCTTTATTTGTGCAACAAGACAGAACCTGATAACTCGCGCAAGCTAGAAATTCATGATTACGCTGATAGTTCATCGTCGAAGGAGTCTTTTGTCTGTTATGATGGCAGCTCCGACAGTGTCCATATTCCACGATCGAATACGTCGTCAGTGTACCCGTTTGTGAGTGCTCACAATGGAATGCACTTTTGGTCGTACGACAATGCTCAAGTATCCAGTTATAACCTTCTTGTTGTGGTCTCAATGTCGTCAGGCTTTCTATCGGCAAGCAACTATAACCAACACAAAATGTCCATTGGAGGATCAGGAACCAATTTTATTATCCCGTCAGGCTATGTAGACGTCTCTTTGGAGTCAGCTACGTCAAGTTTGCTATCGTACAACGTCAAAGTTCAAAGTTCAGACCCGGGAGAAAATGATCAACTGTTTTCTCCGTTCCTAAGACAGTACATTTCTAATCCCGTCGAATCAGCATTTCATGTCAATGTGGAGAAGAACTCGCCAGTAATCTCCTTCCATGGACCTAGTCCATTTGTACCATATGACCCCGAGGAAGCAAATAATCTTCATTTGCAAATTTTCACTCCACCTTCAGATACTGTAAAGTATTCGGTGAAGATATCTGTGAACATATGGGCCAGTCTCGCTAACTTGGCTCTTCGATTTCGCGTTTTGGCTGGTACTCTACCCATGTGTGTTACCTTCTTGGGATTTTTGTTTCAATTGCGTGAATACAATAAAACAGGGCATTTTGGTCGTTATCAAGACAGTTTATATATGGTGATTCACCGGCTACCTGTGTTTTTAACTATCCTCACAGTAGCACATTTTGCTATCTCTCTTGAAACTGTTCGGGATTTCCTTAGAAGCATTCAAATTCCGAGTGAACAGGAAAACATGCGTGCTTTACATGAATTTAACCCCGGACTAAAACAAAATGATATTTTCCTTGGCCTCACACAACACTATTTTTGGTTCTTGGGCCCGTTTTTTTTCCTCCTGGCAATTGGACTGTGTGGCTTACTGCTCCATGTTATCCAGTTCGTCATGTGGTTGATCCGCTTCCCTCTCCCAATAATCCCTGTGGATAGGACAAAGCCAGTATCTGCTGTTAGGAGACTAGCCCTTATTGCTGTATTGTGTCTGGCGGTCACAACCTTTGTCCCTTACCAGTTGGCATTCATTTTGGCATCAGTTATGCAATTGGTCCATACGAGCATTGCCCCAAAACTCTACGCTCATAAGCTTGGTAAGAGCTTCTATGGCTTTAATGAACATCTCACAATCTTGTTCGTGTTGAATGCTTTTATCAATGCTCCAATTTTAATTGTTTGGATTCACAACTTGGCCCTTAACAGTGCAATTCATTTCTCTACTCACCACAACATACTCTCAGTGTTACCGTGCATTCTTCTGGTAGAAAATATTTACACAGGAAATATGCTGCCTAGAATGACCAAGTTGCAGTCCGTTACTACAGTGATCCTCCTTTGTTACTACGCCTTGTATATCATTCTTTACGGAATACTCCACGCATTCATGCTACACCACTTGGTCAATATTTTCTCTCTCTGGTTGCTCGTGGTCTATTTGGATGATCCTGCGACCCGTCATAGAATTGACCATATCCTGACTAAAAACGATTGAACTTTGGTGTGTCTAGACTAATTTATTGCAATGATCTATCGGCTTGTGTGTATAACTGTGAGACTTTAGTAGTTAGGATAGGACAATAAAATGCACTAACTTGATTCTAAAGATAAGCGGAAGTTTTAGATCAGTACGCTGTCTCGTAAAGGCATGAATTGTCAGCCTCTAGAAGGCCCACGGTGCCCTCCGGGGTCGTCGGACCGACGGACGTCGGGGACCTTTTTTTTCTTAACACCTGTAGCATACACTGGAAAGCAACAGACTCTTCGATAGATTCTTGTTGAAAAGACAACAAAAGCAGAATTTGTGCATTTTCTTCTGTTCACATTATTTGAAGTACGAGTTTATTTTTGTCAGAATAGCTGGGTTGTTGTGTCGATAAACGATTTCATCCAGCTAAAGTGTATTAAAGGACGGTATTTTATGAGAGAGCCAACTAATTCAAGCGAGCAACAGAACAACGAATCGAATTCTCAGGAGGAATACAGAACTGGTGAAAACATTGAATATAAAAAGTTTCGACAAAATGGCTCAGTTCCTGGCTTGTACTACTTGGATGGCTCAAGGGCCCGAGGCTATGATCCGTTAGAAGAGGAAAGTGAGAACGATGATACTCTTGATAATTGTCAAAATTATATTGATCGCTTGGCGGGTAAGACCGCTCAGAGCTTGCCACCGGAGGTTTTGATTGATATTTTCAGTCATCTGCCCCCTGGAAGCTTGGACTCATGTTCTTTGGTGTGTCGCCACTGGTACGATGTGTTGAGCAATGATGCTTCTTGGCGCGCTTCTTTTGAAAGAATATTCGTTTCTAAAGATTTTAACAGAGTAACCACCAGTTTGAAGTGGCGGACTGAATTGGTTTCCCGTTTGGACTATATTCACAAGTGGCGAAAGGGAACTATGAAAAATGTGTCGTTTAATGGTCAAGTTCGTGAAATCACAGATGTTTTTCCGGACTTGAGCTCCTGTAGAGTGGTTTTGTTCTCATCCATTTTAGGAGCAGGAGTAATTGCTGACCCAACGAAAGGAAAATTGGCAAATCCTAGAATTTTTACCGAAAAGACAATGCAGTTGACATCAGATTTGAGCTGTGTCGACGGCTCAAGATTTGGACTCATCTATGGTATGACTGATGGAAAAGTTTGCACACTTTTGTTCTCACAGGAAACAAGGATTCATGACTATGTCGTGATGAATGGATACAGACATGTTGGTGAGGTTACTGCCGTATGGATAAATAAAGTCGAATCGCCGAGAGACAATAATAATGAGAAGAGAGAATTTTTCGGTGCACTTTCTGGCGGAATGAACGGTTGTTTAGCTTCCTGGGACTTGGAGCAGGGATCATTGGTTCGCGAATATACCGTAACTCCTACGCCATGCCCAATCATACATATAAGATGCGACCATCTGCGCAATACTGTTGCAGTTGTTACTCAGTCCGGTGGTGTGTATGCGTTGTTCGGAATTGATGGCCAGTTTATTAAAATTGGCCATGTTGAAACAATGAATTCTGCTGTTAATGACTTTTCCTTTTTCGAAGTCGATTTCATGGCTGGATATGCCGTGTATGCGAATGAATCGGGAATTTACCGTTTTAAGTTAGTTGATAATTCTGACCATGTTGAAACGGCATGCTTCCAACTGCGCGGTAAGGTTGTAACTGTTGCAATGGACAATACTATTGTTCCAGATAACGGATCTAATAAGGACACACCTGGTAAGAACCATAGGTTTTTGGCTGCTTCTACTGATGAAGATTTGGTTTATGTTTGGGTGTTGCAGAATGATCCCGTATCTGATGGAGAACATAGGGCTCCAGTTATCAAGCCACTTCGTGTGACAGCATCTCCATTCCAAGTTGAAGTTGCTTCATTACCTGGGGTAACGGCTATTGCATTGAACTCATTGGTTTTGCTACTAGGATCATACAATGGCGTTACAATTGCCTATGAACTTCTTACAGGTGAATTTCTACGTGTGGTATCCTCCAGGTTTTCCAAACGTGCTCTGAATCTGCGGACCAATAATAACTTTGCTGAACCAGGCCTCTTCCCAATAACGAAGCTTGAGATCGACTCTGATCCGGCAAGTCCCCATGGGATTATCGTCGTCGGATCTGCGGTACAGTATTTTGATCTTGGTGCTAACATTGATGCGAGGAAGAAGCTTGGTGTTAGAAAGAAACGTAGGGGGGCACCAGCGTTTAATGACGGCTCTTCTAACCGCGAAGAGCTTCATCGAAATATTGTGTCAGATCTAGAGCAGATGAGAATTGAGGATAAAGAGGTTGAAGAAATTCGAGAACATAACCAACGCCTGCATGAAATGTTCAACGCTGAGGGCTTGTCTGAAGAGGATCAGTTGCAGTATGCCATGATGTTGAGTCAAGAAAATGATAACGCTTCTAAAACCATCTCATCTGAGGACTTGGAGGAAGATGATGAGATGAAACGGGCGATTGAATTGTCTTTAGCAGATACGAATTCAGATGAATTGTACGGCGATAGTGCTCACTACAATGTTTCTTCGGACTACGAAGATGAAGACCTGAAGAGGGCAGTGATGATGTCATTAGAGGAGCCAGCGGCACCTTCATCTTCACACCATCCAGCACTTGATGGTATTGAGGACGAGGACTTGAGGCAGGCTATATTACTATCGTTAAATGATAAGTAGTAACTGGTTTTATTCTAATCTACTTTGAATTCATTGCTGAAACTGATCCATCGACTCTTAATAAAATAGTGTAAATGCTTAGAAAATATCCATTGACGAATAGACTTCTATTTTTCCCTAGAGGGAACTATTATACAACATTAGCCCTGTTAATATGAATAAATTATTGCAAACGAGCGCTAGTCGGTCTAGCTTTGTTTGGGTCGACATCAAATATCGAAGCTGCTTCCATTTTACGTTCCTCAGACATACGTTGAAGCTGCTTTTCCATTTTCGCTTTTCCTGGACCTCTTCCATGGAATTGATGGCACAAGTGTTTATATGCTTCTTTAGTATTGAGCTCACGCCCCATGTCGTCACTGTAGCGTAATTCGACATTGGGTTTGTAGCCAGCAAAAATTTTCTGCATTTCTTGCGCATCTTCAAGTTCCCACGCTCGATTTTGTTCCATTGCATACTGCTCACGCTCCTTTTGCGACCATCCATCAAATTTCCCACTTAACCTTTCTTCTTCACGCTTCTTTCTACGCTCAACATCTCTCTTGAGGCGCTCCCGTTGAATTCGATTCACCAGCTCTTTTTGTTTCCTGCGTTCTTCCTCCTGCTGCAGAACCATGTCATCCTTTTTCTTGAGGACTCCTCGTGATTGCAGCAATTTAACTGCATTTCCCATACCACCAGCAATGGTCATATGCTCCGGCTCCGTTCCACCCGCCTCTTCTGGAGCATCCGTTATCGATTCTGAATCCTCCATTGGTTCTACAAAGCTCTCCGGGTGGTTTATTTCCTTAGCCACTGTTCTGGGTTCATCCGTTTCTGACTCGGAAGCGCCTTTACCAGAATTGTGTGCTAAAGAAGATAAAAAGTCTGTGGTATCACCGATGACAATACCACCTTCGGGCGCTGCCGAGGTAATTTCCCTTACTGCGTCCTTTTTGATATCTTCCACTAAATCTTCTGGCCTAAATCGCTTCCGGCTTCCAGCATTCTGTGCCTTCCTTCGACTCAATGTCAAAAACGCTTGCAGCTGGGCATCATCTTCCTCTTCATCGGCTTCTTCTTCGTTGGAATTCTGCATTCTAACATCAGGCTTCTTGTCTTCCGGTTCCTCTTCGACTCGTTTTCGCTTCTTCTTTGAGGATTTTTTCTTCTTGAATTTAACGGGTTTCGCCTCTTGGTAATCCGATGAATGATTGTTTGCAATCCCTATACCATTGAAGTCTAGCGATTCTTCTATCTGATTATTACTTTCACCTCTCATTGATGGTGCATTGTCCTGTGGCTTGCGTGCAATCGTCGATGACCCATCCAGCACAAAAAAGTTCTCAGATTCATCGGGCTCATCATACTTTGACAAAACAGAATTCGGCTTTCCATCAAATTCGTGGTCATCGTAGCCTTTATATTGCTGCAACCCTTTTCTATTCTTTTTGTTTTCTTCTAGCTTCTCCTTATCAATCAGAGATTGCGATACTAACTCGTCGCCACCTTCCTCATCTAATACCGAAGAATCCTTCAAAGTCAAAACAGTGTCTTGCGTCAACCCCTGTATGTCACTTAACTTATGGCCAACTTTGAGTCCAGTTAAATCGCTAGCTGTATAATCCATTCCAGCTTCTTCATCTTGTTCATCCGGGATACTAACCGTTGGTTTCTTGTTCTTCTTTTCCCGGAGGCTCTTTAGAAATGCAGTCGTTGAGCCATAGCTATCGGAGTCACCAAGCCCTTTGCCCTGTAGTTTGGCATTCCGCTGTACTTTTTCTTTGGCCTTTTGAAGTTTCTTTTGCAACTGTTCTTCCTTTTTGATCTTCTGCTCCTGGTCATATTTATCCTTCCAGTTCTTTGCTGCAACCTCATCCTGTGATGCTGAACTGCTAAGAGTACTACTATCAGCTGAAATCGGTTTCAATCCTAAAGAGGCTCGGATTTTATTCGTATCATCTAATGATATGCCCTCATTAGCAGTATTCTCCGCATTGCCATTGCCACCCACGCCGTCATTCGCCTCGGTCTCCACCGGGATCAACGGCAACCCTAATGATGCCCTAATCTTATTCGTTTCTTCAACCGAAATCGCATGCTCATCGTCCATTTTGCGGTTCGTAGCAGTTATTCTGCTTCACTTGAAGGTTTCCGGACTATTTTTCGATTGATTGGGACTATGGTTATGTAAGCCAGGTGCTGTGCTATCAAAGCCCTAACCCTGTGGTAAATGAACCAACGATAATAAAAAGATCGAATCTTTCGACGAAGACTGTATTGATACAAATATATAGATATATCAATTGGAGAATGGTATCGTTTCATAAAAAAAAAAAAAAAGAAAAAGAAAAAACCAACATAATTAAGTGAAGATAATGGTTAATAGTGTGCGGATAGCCCTAATAACTATTAAATCTACCTTCTACAGCACGCTCATAACAATGATTTCCAATGGGCAAAATAGATAGTTAATATAATATTAATGAATAAATTAACTCTTTCGCTTACTGGATCGTGATTTGACTTCACATAGCGTTGGCCGCCGCATCGGTGTCTCAGAACCGTGCATGTAATCTCTGGTGGGGGCCAATGAAATTTCATATCGGAATTGGTTCAGCCGAAGTAACCGCCGGTGCGGGGGTTGACACATGAGATAAGCTTTCTCGGGACTGGCTTCCCTTAGAGCTAAGCAACCAAGCATTTGGGGCTCTATTCCAAGAAAGTATTTGGCCGCATGAGTAGTCTTCTATTCAGTCGTAGTTTTTATTATCAACGTGGAGAATGCTATAAAGGGATTTAAAAGAAGAAAGAAGAAATGGCGGTAATAAACCGTCCATGCAGATATGTAGTGAACGGTCCGAAATAGGCAAGCGGGGTGCTACCTCGAATATATCAGTAAAATACACGCCAATCTTTATATTTTTCTTCAAACTATCTAGCAATGGGGGAAGAAAAAGAACATGACATTTACCAGGAAAACCTGGAGTCACAAATAGATGATTTTATTGCCAAACAGCGAGAGGCCGAGGAAGACAACGAAATCAAATATAGAACATGTTCCTGGTATAAGACTGCTGCGCTACTCGGAACAGAATACATTTGCATCGCGGCCATGAGTTTTCCTTCATCATATGCTACTCTGGGGATTATCCCAGCTCTTCTTATCTCTTTATTTGTTTGTGCCTTGACCGTTTATTCCAGTCTGGTGTTGTGGGAATTCTGTCTACGACACCCACATATCAAAGATATGTGTGACGCAGGACAGGTGATTTTTGGTAATAAACGATGGGGTTGGTACTTCACTGCGACCATGTTTGTGATCAATAACTTGTTCATCCAAGGAACGCATGTTTTGACGGGTGCAGAGTATTTAAATACCATGACTGACCACGCCATCTGTACCGTGGGTTTTACAGCGGTGATAGTAGGGGTAAACTTCATTGCTTCCCTCCCACGAACGTTTTCGTCTCTATCGTGGCTAGCAATGTTTGCAGCGATCACGATGTTCATTGCCATTCTGCTGGGTATCATCTTCGCCGGTATAGAAGATGCTCCAGGAAACTACGATCCAAAAGTTCCCATCACTTGGAGCTTATGGCCAGCAGAGGGGACTACGTTTGTTCAGGCTATGAACGCGATACTAAACATTATTTTCCTTTTCGCCGGTCAAGTCACCTTTCCATCGTTCATTGCTGAAATGAAAGATCCTCGCGATTTCCCAAAGGCTCTATACTTCACCTTCATCTTGTCCTCAATCGTTTATGCTTTATCTGGGGCCATAATGTACGTCTACGTGGGAAGAGACTACATTGTTTCACCAGCGCTGGGGTCGCTGAATTCTCTCTACACTAAAATCGCTTTCTCCTTCACGGTCCCCACGATTATCATTCTTGGTGTGCTTTTTTCCTCCGTCACTTCACGATTTATCTTCTTCAGAGTGTTCCGGGGGACCAGACATCTCACCTCCCACACTGTAGTTGGCTGGGTTTCTTGGGCTGGTCTTGTTCTTTTAACGTGGATTTTGGCATTTATTGTCGCAGAAGCAATTCCAATCTTCAACGATCTCCTATCATTGATGTCGTCTTTGTTCAGCTGCTGGTTCGGCTTTCTGTTTTGGGGTATTGCTTATTTCCAAATGAGAAGACAGGATTATGGACCAGGATGGTGGAAAAGGCAAACCCTCTATGGCTATTCTAAAATTGCACTTAATTTGGTAATTATTGGAATTGGCCTCTTTTTACTCGGGCCAGGGACTTATGCCACTGTAATGGACATTATCATCGAATTTCAAGAAGGCACTATTGGTGGCGCCTTTTCCTGCCAAAGCAACGGCTTGTAATTTAAATCTTCTGCGCTTTCTACAAAGCCCAGTTTCCATGTTAATACGACTTCATTCCACACTTGGATCATTACATTTCCATTCGTAGTCTATCACTGAAATGCAGTCTAAATTCGAACTCTAAGATCAGCCCAGTTTGCCTGAAACTTGTATTTGTTGGCTTACTAGGGCACGCATCTTTTCACAAAAAATTCTCCTTGTTAACCTCTAAATCTACTATCTAATGCTTTCGAATAGCCTCAGAGACTGGTGCCCCATTGTTTATCTAGCTGCAATAGAGATCCAACAGTGTCGATAATTGTATCCTTGAAATTGTGATAAACGATACCAGTTTCACGAGAAGTCTTGGAGTTATCGACCTTGGACAATTCTTTTTGATATGTTTCCTCCCTGTCAGCTGGGTCAATTTTTTGTCCTACTGCCAACTTGCCCTTCAGTTCAGGGAAGTTTTCATTTATGATATCCAAAACGTCTTGAGGGTGGTAATATCCTGGCGTCATAAACCAACGCTTTCCAGCCGAGACGTCAGTTTTTTCAATTGCCAAAACATGTGCTAAAGCAACATCTCTGTTGTCAACCCACAAGTTGTAGCCACCATCAGGGCGAGTAGTGTCGCCTGCTTCAGAGTGAAGAAGATCATAGATGATCTTGTTTGAAGTGTTTAGTTGTTCAGGCTTGTTGACTTTCTGCAAACATGGGCCGAAAACAGATGGCGGGTTGATAGTGGTAGCTTGGAAGTTTGGCTTCTCCTTTTCAATAAACTCCCACAAAGCCTTTTCAGCAAATGTCTTGGAGCCTCGGTAGGACCATCTCAAGTTGCTGACAGCCTCGTCCCAGGTAACCTGATTCCAGGTTTCCTCAGTATACAAAATGTCAGGAGATGGTTCATTGTAACAATGGATAATAGCAGCAAATGAGGATGTAATCACAACGTGCTTAACTTGGGGCGCAAACTTTTTAATTGCCTTCAGAACATTAGTAGTTCCTTTGATTGCTGGATTTAGCAGTTCCTTTACTGGATCCTCCTTTGCCCGAAAGAACGGCGAAGCGGTATGAATTACAGATTCAATCCCATTATCCTGAAGCACCTCATCGAAGGCATCATCAGCTTGAATGTCCTGAACGATTTTGACCTCTATCTTAGCGTTAGGATGATGCTGTTTGATCCATTCAGCTTTTTCCTCCGTTCTAACTGTGGCCACAACCTCATGTCCACGCTCTACAAGCTGCTTCAAAACCTCAGCAGCCACAAATCCTGATGCGCCAGTCAACAAAACCTTTCCCATGGTGATTGGTTACGTGTTATGTGAAATGTCCTGAGCAGGGTACTCACTACATATGGCACTCTCGGGCTCCGTTGGCCGGCGGCTACCGACGGGTCCTCCGAATTAGCAGAGTATATAATAGCTAGTCGCCGGAGGACAGTATAAAATTGTCCAAGTAGCTTGTTACAGTTAAAGTAGCATTCATTGTATGTATCTTAAATATACGCCTTATTCCACTTCGTAAAAAACGATAGCGGCACTTCATTTTAACGTAAGTTGTCTTGAACACGTTCCCGACTCAGAACAAAGCTGACTCCACTCTACTCCACATAAATACATACAATATTATGTGAGCAAGGTTTATCGCTTCAAAGGTAAATTGAGAGCCGAAGTGAATTCGTAAATGACCGACCTTTCTGAAGTGACGAAAACAGCTGGAAGAGTTGCCAGATTTCATAAGTAGTAGTAAGGAAGTAGCTTCATTGAGGATGACAAACGTATCCAAATTTCACCGAGGAGCGGGTTAAGGTGTTCGATTATGCAATTAGGATCTAGATTCGTGTCATGTTAGGGTCATTTTCTGTACGACTACTGGCGCCACGTTGTTCTCGACGCTGTTGCCTTTCATAAGAACATTTATCTTTGCCGTCGACATGTTGCACTTTTTTAAAAGGTTTTGAGCTGCTTGATTCGCCAATAATCCTTGAACAACTGAGTGATGTTCAAAAATGTCTAGTCGGAAGCAGTTCTGCTTGGTATCATACACAGGTTGAACTCGATTAATTTGGCAGTATAAGATCGGTACGTCAGTTGTTTGGAATTGCGCAAACCCCTGCTTTGTAATAGACGACGGAGCAGCCACAATTAATAATGTCCTCCCCTCTTCTCGACTCTTCGCCACGTGGTATGAATGTACTCCCTCCATCTCTCTAAACAATCTCGCTCCCGTCTTTGCCTTGGATGCTTTGCACTGTACCAATATGGTTAATGAATCCAATTGCTTTTTTGGCTTCTGAATATTCCAAATCCCCATAAGGTCAATGCCGTTATCTCCGGTCCCCCCACACCGTGTTAATGGAGATATCCCAATTAGCTTCTTGAGCGCATGTTGCACAGTATACTCATACAATAGGCCCTTGTAATACGTTGATTCCGTAGCCACAGTGGCCTGTGTTTGAATATAATGGAGATACGATTCCAAATCATGATGCTTCGCGGTAGAGGCACGCAAAAACCTAGCCAAGGCAGGTCGTATCCGTCCACAAGTACTCCTATTTACACATGATAAAATCATATTAGATAGGAGTTAGTGGTATCTCATGTGGTTTGTGCAGGGTAGTACTACGAAAACGCGCTTCAGAGGTCAATTCCTCAAACTGATTACCGCGACCCAAACGCGAGCCTTCCAACACGCAGCCGTACAGAATGCATGCTACGAACATAGTTCTAGATAAAATAGTTAATCTACATCTGTGTCTTCGCCTACCTTCCATATGTAAGATTTGGCAATATCGACATTCCTGTGTGCACGGGCTACTCGTTGTCAGCAGCAGATAGATCTAACAGATGCTATAATTCAATAAACTCATCACTTCGGCTACGAAACCCCGAGTTACATAAGGTGAAACGGCCCCATTTTCTGGGCACTGTGCTCATTCAATGGTGCTCGTGCTCTAACTTCAACAGATATTCTTCCAGGGCAAAATGTGGTGGAGAACTAGTATTAATAGCTTCCTCCCCGTAGACGTATAAAGGTTTTACTCCTCAAATTCCCCCCTGCAGTGGCAATTCCTAGCAGTAAACCGCCCTTACAGACATTCACGAGGAAACCCAGGCCATTAGCTAATTAATGAACAGTGCTGTTCAATAGTTCAAGTTTTCAAGCTCCCTAAAAAATCCAATGCGTATAGTATCGACCAGCGGCACGTGACTTGTCCTTTTATCTAAAGAGTTGGGATCGTGGCACAACGAAAATAAGCAGTCAGTGTTGGTAGCCAATGCTTATGGACCATGGCGGACCTAGAAGAGCCCACGTCGTCCTTAGAGCATCAGAATAACGGTGAAAGCGGGAACAGTCCATTTATGACTGCCCATGAGATGGCCAAAGAGCTTGAGGAAATGGTCGTAAACATGGTATCCAAAATCGATTCCGTGCAGAGTGAACTAACAAAGAAACGTAAGAAAGATTTGGATTATTGTTTTCTATGTTTTTGGCTAATGCTTTAATAGTTGACGATGTGGACTTGCAAATCGACCAATTAGAACATGCTATTGAAGATCCAAAGGCCCCTGCAAGATCTAATTCCGTATCTCAAAAGCCCGAATAGTTGTTTAATTCCAACTGCTCCCAGCTTGAGATTGCCTTATTGGCCCAGTTCTGTGGAATCCCTTTTAACATTGCTTATCAAACCGAGTAGAAACCATTCTCTATGATGGTTGCCAAGCTTACTACCAAAGTGAGTGCTTGGGTTCGAACATAGAAATACAAATACATACAAAATAGAACGTAACGAAAAGGTTTTCAGTTAGCTTTCCAGGCGTTCGAGCTGGCCTACTGATCTCTCCGTCTCAGCCTCAGATTATTTCAAGAACTTGGGTTAGGGTTGCTATTTTCTAGAAATCAACTCCAGGAATTATTACCAATTCCAGTAACCAATAGAGTCCTAAAGCTTCCATGACCTTCAGTGCAATCTAATCAAATCGGTCCTCCAATCCCGATTTCCACACTTCCACTCACTGAAGAGTCTCCTGAAGCTTTAACTTATTCGTGAACTTCTGAACTCTCCTTGGTGACAGCAAACACCTGATGATAAACCTCATCATCAAACCTGCGCGCCTTCGAAATCCTTCCACTGCGTGTCCTGTAAACCTTTTCCTTGCCCACCGGTTCACCTTTCGCAGCTCTCTTGACACCTTGAGGTGGGACCTCCTCCATAACCGTGTCTTCCACTTCTTCCAAGAAGTCTTCCACTGAGTCTAAGTCCATTTCATCAGTGCCCTCTTCCACAAGTCCGTACTTCTTAGCGAACTCAGCAGTCTCTGTCCTATCACTTGTCCCTTTCCCCAGTATCTGCTGAATCCCATCATCCTCCTGGTCGTTTCCCGTGAGTCCTTCAGTAGTCGATCTTGTCTCCTCCTGCTGTTTTACTTCCTGAGACTCAGTCACCTTAGGCTCGTCAGCCACCTTAGACCTGAGCGTCCCCTTTGGCCCGTCGACCCCCTTTGACGCCTCAGTCGCTACCTTCTCCTCCACCAACTCCTTCGCCTCAGTCGTATCTTCCAACTTTCCCCGCGAAGGTCCCTGATGCACAGCCTC
>JAJMBO010000085.1:0-12195 GCA_030585065.1 Blastobotrys persicus
TTAACTTTTGTTTCCAGGCCATTTCATTTAACCAGCCCCAATAGACTTGCTCTCACCATCCAAAGTTTACAACCCTCTATTTCCCTCATCCGTGTCCCAACCCCAACTGCGTAACGTTGTCTGAGCCGCACAGAGGGTGGGAAATGAAAGTACCCACCAAGGTTTAGGAGTGGGCGGGGGGCTGGACCTTATAAGGCTGAGACAGATGCGCATGAAGTGTGGATATGGTTATAGACATCGATGCATTTGTCGGTGGTTGACCCAAGGGAGTGGGTGGCGCAAGCTGGCTAATGTGGCTAAGAAGTCCCAATATGGGCTGATGAGTAGCGCAGGGTCTTTTGCCACACGCATCCAACAGGGTCTCCAGTTTTGCTCTCAGTGTTTCGACAGTTGATATACATGGCAGTAACGGAACTGGCAATCTTGCACTTGAAACCCAAGGTGTCGGTGGACGAAGAGCTACGGGCTGGACTCCGTTTTGCTAAGGATACAATGGAGTCGTATTCCCGGCATCCCTTCTACTTCCTGCAGGATGAAGATGACGCTCAGGTCATCTTTATCATTGGAGGCTGGAAGTCCGCTGCTTTCCATAAAGAACATTTTATACCGTCACAGGAAAACGCTGAACAGATTCGGAGGTTAGAGACCAAACTTGAGAAGGTGGAGACAATGTATCACGTTGAAATACCACCACCTGCCATATCTGACGCATCGCCCGTCATCTCCATTGGCCGTTATTATATTTATAAGGACAAGCATGGCGAATTCGACCAGGCAATAGCCGACAGTATACGGAGAATCAAGCAAATTGCATATCCCTACAAAGTCTCTGGAGGCTATTCAATTGATAACCCTACCTGCACAAAGTACAACGAGTATGTGCTCTTTTCCGGATGGGACGACGTCAAAACCCAACATGGTATATTGCCTGGATTTGATCGAGAGGACAGGTTCAAGACGCTACTGTCCAATTTCTCAATAAACCATGCAATTCCAATTCGTTTATAACCTTGCATATACTTCGCCTGCGAACATGTTTCTTTAACGTCATACCGGGCAGAGGTCGGCCTTTGAGCCCAACAAATTGATCCAACCGGAAAAGTGTCTAGTAGCGAACCGTCGCTCTATGAGATCGGTTAACGTACGACCCACAGGGGACATAGGACTTCAGTTAAAAATTAGTTGAGGAAAATAAAGTAGAATGTAGGGGGGTAAAGATTATATAGTATCAGGGAAGGCGGGTGTATTTATATTGCGACGTGTAGTTATTTTTAGCCTAGACGCTCAGGTCACTATTTTTTTTTTTTTTTTTTTTGCCCTATTCTGAAAGGGGAATGGGGACATATTCTCTGACAAATCTACAGTACGTTGTTTTATTTTGTGTTAGGCTCACATCTCTGTACAGTGAGTAGCAGTCGCACACTTACGAAACGAGCTGAAAACCTTTGTCACACTTGACTCTAGGAAGCTGATTTACTAGTATGAGAAATGACGGCTGTATCCAAATTGTATTTACAACAACTGAGTACTAGTGTATGTGTCGTCGACTCGATCTCCGTTCTGCTAATCAACTATTATCTTGCCAGTCATCACAGGCACACATTTCCCGCCCAATTGAATCTTTTCAATTTTTGAATTTTGAGTCTTGACTTCGGTTTCAATAGTACCTGCTCTTTTCATTTCAACGCCCTGTGTGATCTGGTACTTTTGCGAATCTGCCTGGCTTTCTAGAGTCAGGTAGCCACTCAACGCACTGGCAGCACTACCTGTGCATGGATCCTCGAGGTTTCCAAGACACATTCTGCTACGAATGGTAATTGCACCGCTGTCAGCTTTGCCAGTCCTGACAAAAAAATAAAATCCTGCACGTGAACGCCATTCAGCGTCCATCAATTCCCTTGGAACCTCATAACCGGTAGCTGTGACCTTTGCCAGCTCGTCCAAAGCGTCCAGCTCAATAAGCGCAAATGCCAACCCGTTAACAATCGAGACAATCGGGCACGTCCGGTTCACATTAACCTTAAACCCAGCCTTCTGAAGAACGTCAACACCAACCTCTTGGCTATGTTGATGGTAGGCAAACGGAATGTCTGCCAAAACAGAAGGTCCATCAACAGTGAATGGAATATTTCCAGCCTTTGTATTCAACGTTCCACATTCCGCCTTGTTCAATTCCATGGCCAAGTACCAGGCTGACCCAACCGTCGGATGGCCAGCAAAAGGCAATTCCTGATCTACCATGAAGATACCAATATCCCAAGATTTGTTGCCATCTTCGCTCTCATGCATTATCACCGTCTCCGACAAGTTGAATTCCTGGGCCACTGCTTGCTTTCGCTCTTGTGTCATCTCCTTCCGTTTTTCCTTGGGAACCTGAACAACAGCCAGCTGATTCCCAGAGAATCGCTTGTCCGTGAACACGTCCAATGTTACAAATGAGAGCTCCATCGTATAATTGGGTCTCGTCCAGGCATTCGTCTGACTCAATACGCACAGTCCTTATTGGTATTCTGGTTACGTAATATGTAAACCCTAACCCATACGAGACTTGGAAACCCCGGATTCCTCGCAAGAGTATTTAAATGGCAACTTAAGTTTGTCGTTTTAGCCATTAAATGAAGTGAACAGGAAGATGTGGGTAGTAAACCATTGTCACTGTACAAGACTACTGGTTTTCTTGGTAGCTTTTCGCTTATCGTTCTTATGCTACCCTAAACATGAGAAAACGCATATGATCATTAATAAACGTTTGTTGTACGAGATCTTCTTCAAACGGCTCATGAATCATCAGTTGGCCGCTGTATTTGTACTGCCGGATATCCTCAGAATGCTGGGATCGGAAGAGTGGACCCCGGAGCTGTGGGGTAAAATTTCCCAACTGAGATCAATCGCGGGTACAGTCCCAAAGGGGAAATGTTAAACGCAACTTGGGGTAGACGGGAACGATTATATAAGGGAGAGGCTTTTCCGGGGGTTATTTGCGAGAAAAGTTCAATCCATACCCTTTTTTGAAATGACAACTGACCAGGTTGATTTGGTTTTAAAGTCTTTCCGCTGTTTGATTGCGGATTTGTGTCAGCAGTTCAATGGCGGTCACCCCGGCGGAGCTATTGGTATGGCTGCTATTGGCCTCAGCTTGTACAAGCATGCTATGAAATACTCTCCGTCGAACCCAGACTTTTTCAACAGAGACCGGTTTGTGCTTTCTAACGGCCATACTTGCTTGTTTCAATATTCGTTCAACCATTTGGTCGGGTACGAACACATGACGATGGAACAACTTAAAACTTATCATTCTAAAGAGTGGGACTCTTACTGTCCCGGACATCCCGAAATCGAGCATCCAGGAATCGAGGTTACGACTGGTCCGTTGGGTCAGGGGATCGCCAATGCCGTCGGTTTGGCAATTGCTGCCAAAAACCTTGCTGCCACTTACAACAAACCAGAGTTTCCAGTAGTAAACAATACCATCTGGTGTATGATTGGCGACGCCTGTTTGCAAGAGGGTGTTGGTTTGGAGGCAATTTCTCTTGCTGGACATTTCAAATTGAACAATTTGGTTGTTATGTACGATAACAATCAAATCACTTGTGACGGTAGCGTTGATATGACCAATACCGAGAATGTTAACGAAAAGATGAAGTCTTGTGGATGGAACGTGATTGAAGTGGAAGATGCTTGTTTCAATGTTGACGGTATCTTAGATGCAATGAATTCGGCCAAAAAGTCTGCTGACAAACCGACATTTATTAACTGTAGAACTGTGATTGGTGTTGGGTCCAATGTCGCAGGAAACGCTAAAGCCCATGGTGCTGCATTTGGAGAGGAAAACGTGAAGGAATATAAGAGATCCCTTGGGGTGGACCCCGAGAAGTATTTCCACGTTCCTCAGGAAGTCTATGAGTATTTCTCTGACGTTATTCCTCGGGGTCAACAGTTGGAGAAGGAATGGAACGACCTGGTGGAGCGATATACGCAAGCTTATCCTGAATTGGCTGCCGATTTCTTGAGAAGAGTAAAAGGTGAATTGCCGGAAAACTGGAAGCAATACATTCCTGAAACGTTTCCAGATACCCCTACCCCATCTAGAAAGTCGGCTGGTTTGGTATTCAATCCATTAGCAAAGAATATCAACAACTTTGTTGTGGGCACTGCAGACCTTTCACCCTCTGTCAACATGATTTGGGATGGTAAGGTTGATTTCCAGCATCCAGATTTGAAGACAAACTGCGGCATCAATGGCAATTATAGCGGTCGATACATTCATTGGGGTGTTCGTGAACACGCCATGGCAGCAATTTCTAATGGTATCGCTGCATACAACAAAGGAACCTTTATTCCAGTCACTTCATCCTTCTTTATGTTTTACCTTTACGCCGCCCCGGCCGTTAGAATGGGCGCTCTACAACATCTAAAAGTTATTCATGTTGCTACCCATGATTCGATTGGCACTGGTGAAGACGGACCTACTCACCAGCCTGTTGAGCTCGCAGCGCTTTACCGGGCAATGCCTAACCTTCTTTACATCCGTCCGTGCGATAGTCAGGAAACGGCTGGTGCGTGGGAAGTGGCTCTAGAACAAGGGTCTACACCCTCAATTATCTCTCTCTCTCGTCAAGGACTGAAGCAGTTCCCTCAAAACAGCTCACGAGAAGGTGTTAAGAAAGGAGCATATGTTTTCAAAGAAGTCTCGTCGTCTCCAGACGTCACACTCATTGGCGTTGGTTCTGAAATGGCATTCGCCGTGGAGACTGCAGAGATCTTGGAAACTCAATACGGTGTCAAAGCAAGAATTGTGTCATTCCCTTGTCAGCGACTTTTTGAACAGCAATCTGTGGAATACAAGCGCTCAGTTTTAGACAGACGCAGTCAACCAATTGTTGTAATTGAGGCATACGCCAGCACCGGATGGGAAAGATACGCAAGCGCTGGAATTTCCATGTCCACTTTCGGCAAGTCGCTTCCGGGTGCAGATGCATACAGCTATTTCGGCTACAATAGTCAAAAGATTTCCCTCAAGGTCAAGGCCTATCTTGACGAGGTGAAGAAGGACGACGGCCTGAGATGGGAATACTGTGATCTCAATATGTAATTTTGTATTTAATAATTTAATGATGTTTATATAATGAAATATCCACTGTTTAGAAGACTGTAACATTTTAAATTGGTCAGTCGGCAGACATTAAGGCAACCTACGAATTTTTTTTCCGTTCACCCATATCTCAGCGCTTTTCTTCGGTAGAATATACACATAGATCCAACACCCGTTCATTGTAGAATCACATATAAATAATCAAGTCGATACTGTCGTACTGTTACTCTCATCTTCAATGGAGATGGGATTATTCTCTGTGCCCGTATCCAGAGAATCATTCTCTCCACCGTACATGTCAACATCCATCTTGTCTTCCGCCCTAGGGTCGCTTGCTGCGTCTGGCTGTACCGCACTACCCTGTTCGCCATCTGGGGTGAAGAATTTACGAATGCCTTGCTTCTCAGGCTGCTGTTGCCGATTTTCAATGACTTTTCTAAAGGGAACCTTTTTCGGTACCAAATCAGAGAGAAATTCCAGCTGGTCATTGTTCGCTACTGCATTGGCAAAGTCCGAGTATTGGAGCTTCTTCCTTCGGTCGCTTTGAGCTGACAGCAATGCTTGCTCTGTAAAATATTGCGCAAACAGCTCCTACGCGAGTTAATTCATCTAACACTAGCTTACCATTCACGTCAAGTGGTACTCACTGTCGCCGCAGCCATTGAATAAACTGCGCTGGAAGACACTCCGACAATGTCGTCGTCCTGTTTTATTATCCGCTTGACCCTAGCAATAGGCACCTTAGGCGCCTTAGGTTCTGAGCTCATTATTGATGCCGTATGTCAATAGAAGCTCCGTCTAGGACGCGTTTATGGTTCTTAGTCCTTTTCCGTCTCCAAAAAACTGATGTTAGGGTTTCCCGGTCAAATTGGTGTTGACCCAGCAACGGGCAAATGCAAAGCTCTAATATATGTAAACTTAAATTAACTTAAAGAGCAAATAACCTAAGTAACACTCGAACGGTTCTCATTAGTATAATTTTATATAAATCATTAGTTAAGTACTTTCCCTTGTCTTTGCCTTTGATTATATACAAGTGGGTCAAAAGAGACCGAGATTGTGTAGAAACTCTGGGACATCTTTAGAACGATTCTCCTCCTTGTTAATGTCAAAAAGCTCAGACATCTTGGAGTTGTCCCAATAAAGCTCGTGCTGTTGACCGTGAACCGGTGGCTGTCGCTGATCGTCCGGTATTGGAGGGCCAACCGGAGGCTGGGAAGTGGGAATATGCATTGTAGATGTTGATGGGTCTATTGGAATTGGCGGCCGTCTTGGCTGTTGTGCAAATTGTGGCGGAGGGTATCTGATGGGGAACGTAGGATCGTTGAAATACTGGCGATTCACTCGAGATGGCTTTACCCATCCTCGTTCAATGAACACTTGCGAAATTGGTTTGTTATCAACCGTGACCTGGTCGACAATGTTGTATTTCATTGCCAGAGAGAGGCACGTGGTGGCGTGGTATTCGAAGAAGGGGGACTTTCTGCCAAGCAGGAGAGTATCGGTTATATGCAGGAGTAAACGAGTAGACAGTTGTGGCAGCTTTTCTGGTGGGAACAGGAAGCGTGAATCTTGGTGGACGTTATCGTACGGCTTGGCGTCGTTGAAGAGATAGAGTAAACAAGTCACGGTGATGAAGAAGAGCAGGAGGTAGGCTTTTTGTGGGGATAAGCTTTCTATAGAGTTTGCCATATGGGCGATGTCGCAATGGTCGGGGAGATTGCGGCTCCATAGCTGCAAACTGGAGGATAGTTCGTTGTAGGTCATGCTTCTTTGGGCGTTTGTTCGAATTTGGAATGTTGGACGGTTGATATGGTGTATGAGTTTATTTAGAATGCCGACGAGAGGGAACAGGGCATTGTAAATGGACAAGCTCCGTGCCGGTTCAGGGTTCCATTGGACTTGGTTAAATAACGGTTTCCATAGTTCCCATTCTTCAACTCCGTCGAACGGAAGAGGGTCGGCGTAAAAGTCCTCACTTGACACATGGGGGACCTTGCTTACCTGAGCAGCGATGAGAGTGTCAATAATGCAACATGCATACCATGTACGCTTATGAAATATACTAGAGTCAAAGCGATTGAGCTCCTGCTGGTAGCCTAGGCGGACGGCCACGCCCAATATTAGCCATGCGACGTCCCAATTGTCCTCGTTGGCGTAGATGAGAGACGCCAGAAGGAGGGCCTGTATACGCTCGAGCTTGGGCGAGGCCTCGACTACACATCTGGATAAAAAGGACGTGATATGGTCGTTAAAAGCGTCCCACTGCTCGAACCGAAGAGACTCGTCGACCATGCACAGTCTAAAGAGCGCGTACAAGAGCATTTCCTGGTCTGGATCCAGATTGGCCTCCTTGGTGTGGATCCAAATGCCCAGTTTTGCCTTGTTGACGATGGGAAACCAGCAATGGACAAAGCATTGATAAGTCTCCAGAAAGATGCCACGATCTGCAGGCGGGACATCGCTGATTAGGCTTTTGCCGCCACCAGTGGACCCGGCACTCTGGGTCGGCGATAGCGTAGCTGCAGGCTTCCTCGACTCGCCTTTGCCCAGAGAGATTGTTTCATTCTCCAGTGACTTGAACACTGTGGATGCTTTCCAAATATTCTTCAATTCCTCCGACGTCAGTGGCTGGAGCTGCAAATTGTTCGAAACCCCCTGCAAATGGCTTTCTCCGTAGCTGTGGATATATCCGCCGAGAAGCCGCTCTAACCGCGACGCATATATCTCCAGTTTCTGGATGTATCCGGGCGGGAACCCTCGCTTCTTGGGCTCGGTATAAATACATTGCTGGCCCATGCTACTGCAGCTGGAGCACGCAGGCAGAGCACCATCACACTTGACCTTTCGATTTCGACACTGTTGACAAGCCGAATGCTTCTTGGTCTTTTTGCCTAGCAGGTCGTCCGATTCTTTGTCCAATGTCGGACGATGGCTAGTATCTTTTGGCATAATCTCAGTGTTCTAATTGACGAATCCAGTGGCAAATTTTCGTCTGTTCTTCTCACACGTACTGACGAAGGCTAACTACCGGCGGAGACCTTCACCGGGCTGTCATATATAGTCAGAGAACTCCAGGCGCGGCGTATGTTAAAAAAAAAAATAAGAAAAAAGAAAAGGAAAACCCCTCAAACATCGGAACAATTCTTACCGGTGCCGAGGCAGCCGATGCCCCACATCTCAACGGATAAATGTAGGATTAATTATATCCACTACCTTTAGTAGCTGAAATATCACTTGTTTTCTCAGCTGATATCAACGCCTGGCCTATGAATTTATTCTATGGGCTTTTAGGACAGCCGTTCTACTACAGCAAAAAGTCCCAATTATTCAACGGACCTCCGACTTTGCTGGGGAACCCAGCTCCGAAACCGGCGGATGATATGCAGTGCACAGTCGTCGGATAACTCGTCTTTTTTTTTTTTTTTTTTTTTTTTTTTTTTTTCTTGCCTTTTCTGTACGGACGATACTGAGCTCTAATTCATTATTCATCTTTGGCAGTTTGTGAATTGGTCTGTCTGTAACTACGTAGTAGGCGAAGGGGGGTAGTTTGGGAGAAAAGGCCATCAAGAGAACTCGGGGCCGAGAGCCCCCTTCGACCAAGTTCGAGCAGCGTTGATACAATGCATACTCTAGCAGCTTAGAACTGCAAGCTGCATGTAAATCCGTGAGGCTTAGACTGTGGATGGACCATTTCCCCATATTTTTTACTTCTGGTGATCGGAATAAGGTCAATTCCTCGAGTCTTATGTTCTTCACACTAAAACGTCTTTTGCTCGGCTGAAAGGATCTATTTGATGGACATTCCTTTCTGTCTAATGAAATCAAAATGCCAACGCCCATTGTATGTTCAATCAAAGTGAAACATGTACTCCTCTCGAGCCCGCCGTGCGCATCGGCAACTGTGTCAGTTAACTATTTCGGCTGGCTTTGGGGGAATTTTTTTGTTTTGGGAAATACGAGATACGCCTTGAATCTGGATTTTTGGCTATGCGGATCCGTATAAGCTATATGGATCTTCTAGTTCTAGTCTGTTAGATTAGTTCAAAGGCGACCAGAGCAGCCGATGACCGTTCCGATATGGTGAAGCGGGGTACAACGGTAACAACAGTGGTTGCGGACGAAAACAGAAAAAAAAAAAAAAAAAAAAAAAAAAAAAAAAAAAAAAGCAAAAAATTGCACAGACCTGCACTACTTCAATAACGGGCGGACGCATGCTATTTCCTTCTGAATAGGGAAAGAAAAATGTACCGACTTCCGCCGCTGCAGCCAATATGAAACTACGTCGTCAAGATATTATTGGGACCGGCAAGTTAAGTTTAAAGTATAATTTATTCGACAGTCTACATAAACTGGTTCGTTAACCAATCACCTTCTCCTTGCACTCAATACCATACTTGTTCTTGAGCTCCTCGATCAATGGGAAGGCAAACTCTGGGGTGACAGGAGCCCAGATACCTGGCTTGCTAAGAGTGCCGTTAAGAACCTGCTTGACAGCCACAGCGCATGGAACACCGACCAACTCAGCCATAGCAGAGTAGCCCTTAGGATCACCAGTCTTGGCCAAGGTGGAAGTGCGGACCTCAGTGGAACCGTCAGCCCACTCAATGCCAAACTTGTGCTGAAGCATGACAAGATCCTTCTCGCCGTCCTCGTACTGCATCTTCTGCTCAAGGGTGGCGCAAAGAGTGTCAAGAGCGTTCTCTCTTGGAGTGATCTTGTCGTCGGAGAACAGACCCAACCATCGGAAGCCAGCCAAAATACGCTCCTTATCAGCTTCGTCCTTGAACTGAGTCTTGGCGGAGATGGCCTCAATGAGGTCATTGGTTTCAGAAGACTTTGCACCGATCTGCTTGGCAAGAGCATCCTTCCAGGCAATTGGCTCGCCGGAGAAGTGGTCCTTCTTCTCCTCGGAAAGGAAGCCAAGGTCGACGAGAACCTTGATGAACTCTGGGAAACCCTGGTATCGGAGAGTGCCGCGGATCAAGGTCTGACATTCAGGAATGTTGTATCGTTCTCTGAATGGCGTAGAGTCTCTATTTGGGTAGCAGACAAAGGCGAAGGCCGGGAAGATGTAGTATGGCTTAGCAGCCTTCATCAACTCCTCGCCGGAAACCTCGACAATCTCACCATTCTGGTAGAACTTGGCAGTGTTTCGAAGAGCCAAAAGTACACCTCGCGAAGACCAAGAGAACTTGTATCCCAAAGGATTGTCAGAGTCCTCGGCGGCTGGAAGACCACCACAGTAAGACAGGAAGCTGTTGATCTTACCGCCCTTCTTGTGGACCTCGTCAAAGGTCTTGACGGCGTACAAGTGGTCAATGCCTGGATCGAGACCAATCTCATTGAACACGACAATGCCAGCGTCCTTAGCTTGCTGTTCAAGCTCCTGCATCTGAGGGTTGATGTAGGAGGTGGTGACGACGTGCTTCTTGTTCTTAATGGCGCTCTTGATCACGGTAGCGTGGTGGATGTATGGGATCAATGAGATAACCAAATCACAGTCAGCAACGGCAGCGTCAATGGAGCTTTCGTCAGTAGCGTCGACAGCAATGGCCTTAGCTTGATCGCCTGCGAGTTCCTTGGCCTTGTCGAGGGTTCGGCATGCCACAGTGACCTCGAACTCCTTGTCGGCAGACAGCACATCGAGAGCTGGCTTAGCAACGAATCCGGATCCGAGCAGCAGAACCTTCTTGACAGTCTTTTGTTTCTTTGGAGTTGACATTGTACGTGTTTGTCTGGGGTTTTGACACTCCTCCCGGCCAATGACTCTTCTCCCTCGCCTGAAATTTCAGTGCTCAGTTGTGCGTTGCCGTAGTAATATTCAGAATGTAAACACAAACCCCTAACCCAGACAGATACTTGATTATGCAACGGGTCTATCAAAACGACGGTAGGGAATCGATTTGTTTTGCCTTGAATAGACGCAGGTGTATTATTTATGGGCTTCTATTTCGGTTCGGTTCGTTTCTCGCCATAGGTATTATTTGTCATGGAACGGGCGGTTCCTCAAAGGCACACAGTAGCTTGTGGTCATCATTAAATTGATAAATAAAATAGTACAGGTTAGAATCCTCTTCCGCCTCGGCGACCGCCACGAGGGCCTCCTCTACCACCACGGCCACGAGGCCCGCCTCGAGTAGGCTCCTTCTTGGACTTGGGCTTCGGAGTGTCGTCAATTAGTAATGTGTCCAGAGGAAGGGACTCGGGCAGGATGTAGAATCGGATGTTGTTGCCTCGGATATTGATATGATCCAGAGAGATCGGGTCGCGATCCTTTATGGTCATCTTCACGTTCCGCAGAGTTGTGTTCATATTCGGTGACACTGATGCAATTGTGCCAGACACCACCGTACCTACAACATTTCTCAATTAGCATTTCCTTCGTGTGCACAATCTTTGTCTGCAACTCACCATTTTTCAGCTCTATTTGAACCGACTCTGAGGTCAGCTTCATCAAAAACCTACGACTACGTTAGCGCAAACCCTCGGTCGCTGCAATTTCTTCCAAACATACCGAACCAACTTCATTATTCTGTTGAAATAAATCTGTCCGGTCACCGATTCTCTTTTCGCACCCTGTGGATGGTAGGCTTTTACGCCGGTCCCAAGTGTACGTTCCCAATATGTGTTCTACGCTGACTAATACTATCCTTGGTTACCTGGGCAACGTGTTCGAGGATACAATCGCAATACATTCGTGGAGGATATAGGTTGACTCTAATTCTATATGTTTGGAGGTGTCGAGAATACTTGGAATTGCAATGTGTGAGAGCCCGGTGCTTTGCTTTGACCCTTGCCTAAAACCCAACATGCCCAGCAATGGAGCCAACGCTAGGCCGCAAGGTGAAATCGGAAAGGCCACACAAAACAGATATCGCGGCGTCTTCGACGGCTGTATATATTCTTGTCTCTCTCATACTAGCGTTAAACTAACTTGGAAACTAATTTAGATGCAGTTATCATTGTGGCGATCACGTGACAAGCGCTTTATGAATACATTCAATTGGTCTTGAGCTAGTTGAGACTAATATAGATTATTACATTTATCTCTAATCTTACAATAGAAGAATAAGTAAGATGATGATGCGACCCACAAAACT
>JAJMBO010000085.1:12295-51229 GCA_030585065.1 Blastobotrys persicus
GCCGAGGTCTGGGATATAATATACGCTGGCTGTGAGCCGACTTGCTGTGATGGGGTCGGTCTCTTGGGTAGTAAAACAGCATTCATTCACTGGAAGGTGTTTAAACAAACATGTCTTCCGAGCTGATTCAATTCAAAAGTCGGGGCAAGAAGCCTATTAAGAACCTGCCCAAGGAATTGACCATTCCGTTGGTCACGCGAGTGTCAGTTGTTCAGGAAAAGTTGGCGCAGCAAACGGGCCTATCTGTCAATCGAATTCGATTGACGGTGCCTCCTGAAGATGCTGCAAAGCCGGGCCCTGACGGCAAGAAAAAGCGCGACATTGGCTTGAAGGCTGATGGTTACTTGAAGGACTACATCACTGGACCCGGCCAGGTCATCTTTGTAAAGGATCTGGGTCCGCAGATTGCCTGGCGCACGGTGTTTTTGATTGAATACTTTGGTCCATTGGTCATTCACCCTGTATTCTATTACTTTCAGCAGCAAATCTATGGGTCTCACTTTGCTCACTCCAGGGATCAACAGTTGATCTTCGTGTTCAGCATGCTCCATTTCTTGAAGCGAGAATATGAGACTATGTTTGTTCACAAGTTTTCTTTAGCTACCATGCCCATGTTCAACATCTTCAAGAATTCTTCTCATTACTGGTTGCTGTCCGGCGTACTCTTGGCCTATTTCAACTATGCGCCGCCATCGTACTTTACCCCAGAGTCTGCCATCTGGAAAAAGTTCCTCTTCAGCCGTCAACAGATTGCTCCAATGGGCGAAACCGCCCTTTATGCAGTGACTTTGTTCTGGCTTTTCTCTGAGCTGTCCAACTTCTGGACTCACATCACGTTGTCCAACTTGAGACCTCCAGGAACTACGGTTAGAAAGATCCCGTACGGTTATGGATTTAACTGGGTTTCTTGCCCAAATTACTTCTTTGAGACCTTGTCGTGGACTGCTGTGGCTTTGATTAGCCAAAACTGGTCCGCAGCTCTCTTTGTCACTGTGGCCACGGCCCAGATGTACATTTGGGCCCTCAAGAAGCATCGTCGCTACAGAAAAGAATTTCCAGATTACCCTAGAAAGAGACGCGTCTACGTCCCCTATCTGTTGTAACTCAATACAATTGGGCACCTCGGTGTTGCTAGCTTGACCGTGGGTTCACACGTTATATGATGGTGTATTCTACTTTCTTCCTCATCAGCTTCCAAAGCCATAGCAGTTGTACTAACGGATACTAGATAGGTTGTAAATCCCCAGACAGTAGCAGATATTATCATCTTTCCCAACCTGACATCTCCTCCAATAACTTCCTGATGGTCTGGTCTAGTCCTTTGAGTTCGGCATCAATGAGCTTGATATTGCTGCTACAAACCTTTTATTTAGTTCGGAGTCACCATCTAGGAGGGTCGTCTGCGTACTCAGTGGATCCCTACGAGCCAATTAGTCAACCAACGCACATACGTCCTCGAGAGATGTAATACGCATATTCCCACCACCGACCTTGTAAATCTTCCTCAGGGATTATACCCAATAAATGCCAATTCCATTCTGTGCCTGTAATGTTTTCAACCAAACTGTGAGAGAATATTTGGCTATCTTCCCTCCGGTTTGAAGACACTTGGATATTGGCCTGGAACATAGTCTGGTCGTACACCAGCCTCCACAGCCACGTTAACGAGTGGCGTATAGCAATGATCGGCAGCTGTCAAAACGATTACCGACAAATTTTTCCAACCTTCTGATTCAGCTCCATAGGGTCATAGTACATTGGTACAATGTGTGTAACTAACCTTGTCGCTCTAAGAGGCCCAGCCAAGTTCGTAACACGGACAGCCGAATTACCACTACAATTACTTAGAAACGGCCAGCTATGGTTGCTACAGTACTAATTTGAGAGATTGCCGGCTTTAGAAGCCTGGATCACGGTCATATGTAGCTGAACGACCGCGCATCTTGGCCAAACTACTAAGACTGTGGGGTTGTTTCAAATAGTGATACATGATTTAGTCTGGCTTGTCTTGCTGTTTGTCCAATTGTAGTAGTTGAGGGTTAGGTGTGGTATTTTACTGACATTAGTGTGAACTTGAACTGTTTATGGTTTCACTGGTGGAATATCCAGTACCTGGTCTTAGACCTTTGCATGCGCTCAATTCTACTATTGCTGAGCATTTACCTTGCCGGAACCACTCAATTATTGCTCGGATGGTACATACTTTTTTGCTGGGAATGTGGATACTATGAAATGCAATCCTCAAGTGCAAGTGATGAAAAACGTGCGGTCCCATTGGCTTCAACAGGTCGAGTATTTCCTAGACAGTTGTGATGACTTGGACGATGTTACGTCCACTATCGGAAGGTCAGACTCAAAGAATTGGCCATTTCAGCGATATATGTACTTGATTGGACATGAGGTAAATATATATTAGGTGTAGGAGCGTTATATATCTATCTTTATTTTAGACGATGCACCATTAGATATTATATTTTCAAAGTATATATATCTGTAAAGAGATGGCTTAGACATAATCTCATAACCAAGGTAAAGTTGTGAACCAAAGGAGCCAACAACTAACGCTCCGTCCTTAAGATTTCGGTCGCAGTATTCAAAAATTCCAGAAGTAACTGTTACAGTTTTCTGACGATTAGCCGGTACAGACACCTTCCAGGCTACTGACGATGCGTAATACACTCAGAAATTTTCTTTGTACATCACCCCTTATGAGAGATGTGCAAATGGCAGCGTAAATAGCCAGCTGATTGACTAATAGTAGTAACAAAAGAAAATAAATCAATAACTATAAGCACCTAACCATATCACCTACAAATCCATCACCCATGTATTTCAAGTAAATATATCACGCTTAATCAAAGTTAACATTAACAGACCTTTCAAAACTCTTCTAAACAGTGTACTTTTCAATATAAGTATAAATGTCTTTCCCAGCTCTTCGACACTTTTGACATTCTAATTGGACCTCGCCCGTAAGCGAAGAAGGCCCACAACCTAGAACAGACATAGACATTGATTTGTCAAGATTTTCTGCTTCCTGCTGAATAATACCCCGAATAGAAGGCCTTTCATAACGTAAAGAAGTTGATGAATCGATCGAGAGCGAATCACTTTGAAGAGTATCATCCCCTTTCTTCTCAACATCGCATTCGATTTCAATAGGCTGCTTTTCCCGGGTAACAAATATATCCACTTGGACTCCATGAGCGATTAGCTGTTTAACAATGTCTGAATACCACCGAAATGCGCTTCTCGATGTGATATACCATACAACTCTGACCACTGCATTCTGAGGCCTATGTACAAAGTCCTCTTGCTCATCACGGCTTTTGATCGTTTTGGCCAGATCCAAGGCAACTGGCAGAGTAAAGCTCGAACCAGTACCACCGGAAACAAAAATAGCAATGTCAAACGTGATCAAGGGAACAAATCTGCCTCCATAGGGTCCATGGATAAGTGATAGTAATTTCACTACTTGGCCCTCTTGCTCGTCTTCAGCCAGCTTCTTCCTAATAGTTTCCCCAATGGCCCTAGAAAAGCCAGTGTGTGGGCGGATAACCAATCGGACTTCCTCGCTTTCAGGGAGACTGGCAATTGTAAACGGATGCCACTGAACCTTTCGAACGGCACCGATCCTCAAATAAACATGCTGCCCAACAGACCATGTACCGATATTTGGCATGTACCACTTTTGGTGCTTGAATTTTGAAAGGGGAAGCCTGACTTCTGCTGTGCCCTCATCATCTAACACTGAAAGTTGTGCAATACTTTTGGTTGGAGAAAGCTTTCGGTTTACAAAGGCGCGTGCAAAGGACGTAACTCGGTCCAAAACTACTGTATGGATAGCCAAAATGACGTATGCCTTGGCGCCTCCGTTGTGAAAGAGGGCAAAGAGCATCATAATACCGGCAAATAGACCATGGTTGAATAGGAAAAATTCGTAGGAAAGCCTGCGGAATATTCGCAAGGAACCCCACGTTAGGACAGTCATGGAACCAAAAGCAATCATTCCGAAAATTTCTGGGGGGATTTTCAACATTATCTCAAAGTCCATACTCAGCCAGTATGTAATGGAGATGGTTAGATGAGTGAGCACCATACACCATATCGATCGACCCATCCACCGATGCATTACATTGACCTTATCATGGGGAAGGCCAGTAATGAACGGTATTGGGTCGTTTTTGCAGGCAAAGAGATAAAGAATGGGGAAATTAGAAGCAGCGATTCGTCCAACTCGTTTTCCCACAATATAGTATCGCGGTTCATAGTCAAGGTCAATGGTTTCAACAAACATAAACGTCCCGTTTATGGCAAGGTATCCAAACAATAGTACCAACAGACTCGGTTGGAAATATATTCGTCCATTGTTAATAGCTCTAGGGACCGTTATCGGGATTGAGCTGTTGAAGAATTCCCAGGTCCTATGAAATTTAAAGTACCAGCGGTGCCTTCCTTTAAATCTTCTCAGGTATATTTGAGACCAGTGAAATATCAAACCATATACAAACAGGCTGAGTAGACTCAGACCAAAAGACAACCATCCGTATTTGTTATTGCGCTCTTTTTCCGCAAAATATTGTAGGTTGTATGGAATAGCACCCATTGCGAAGACAGTGGCTTTCTGGATGCTAAGGGTAATGTATTATACTGCGACAATTAAAAGGGCGTATCAGCCCATGCCCAGACGAAAACGAACAAAAGACAAAAAGAAAAACCACATACTTGTAATTGTAGCCTCGCATTTACAACATGTTGCTTGCATGGGAATAATCGGATGCTCACAGTCTAAATCAGATAATACGCGGTACACTTCCTAATAGGGTATTATCTGATCAATCAGACGCGCGAAGACCCGGAGGGTCGCGCGTTCTGCTTGGCAAATCTGATAATCATTACCACGTTTGGGAAAATCATCTGTCCATCCATCAAGGTTTCTAAGCCGCTTAGCGACCGTTTACGTAGATCGGACAGATCCGTACGTAGCCGTGAAACCATATGAGACAGCATTGTTATAAATGGGAGGGTCTGAAAGGCCCCTCAGTTCTTCTCCATTGATCAAACTCTTTGAGAAATGAAAATGAAACTCGCTTTGCTGCTGGCGTTTTTGGGACTGGTGCTTGCAAGTAACTGGGATACTTATCCGTCAGTGAAAAAGTCAGCCAGCATTAATGGTTTTGCCGACCCGCTCTATAATAAGCTACCAAAATGCGCCGAGGATTGTGTCGACCAGTCTACGGACAACACTCCGTGTCCAAAGTGGGACACGGGTTGTTTGTGTATCATGCCCCAATGGTCAGGTATTGTTGCCGAATGCATTGCAAAGAATTGCCAAGGTAATGATGTGAAATCTGCCTCCAGCTTGGCTCTCTCCCTATGCAGCTCTGTAGGGGCCAACAAATGGGAAATGCCGGCTTCGGTTTCTACCAAGCTCAACGCGGCTGCTAACGCCAAGGCCACTGGACAATCGTCCGCGAACAGTAGCAGTAAATCGGTATCTCCTCAGTCAACTGCAAAAAGCAACCCCGCACAGGCGACCGGGGCAAGCTCTAGGGCTACATCAACATCTGCAGATGGCGGAGCAATCCATTCGGCGGAAATTGGAACTGTCGGGACCCTCGTATCCCTGCTTCTGTCGTGGGTCATGTTTCTGTAGTTGAAATAGGAAAGTAATAAATTTCTCTTTTCCTATGATTCCATTTTTTGCAGCATACAGCTGAAACCTCCTTTGTGCGGAATGGTCCTATGCAGATACAGATTGTTTCGTTACTTTTTTTTTTTCCACAAAATCAGATAATTCCTAATGTGGAAATAAATGTGCTCAACATAGTTCCGTCTTTCTCCGTCTAAAAAAGCATAAATTGGCTACAATTTCCTTGCCAAGGAAGAAATTCAACAGCTTTTTTCTTCTTCTTTGTTACATCTAAAGGGAAAATATGAAGGCCTCTAACGCAGTCTTGTTGTCTGTTATTTCTGCTGGCGCCTTGGCCCAGAACTACGAATCTTACCCATCTGTCGCCCACACTGCGTCGATTAACGGGTTTGCTGATCCCATCTATGGCCAGCTTCCTGAATGTGCCAAAGAATGTGTCAAGTTCGATACTGGAAACACGCCATGCCCATACTGGGATCCTGGCTGCCTCTGTTTCATGCCCCAATGGTCCGGGGAAGTTGGAGCTTGCTTTGCCGAAAAATGCTCTGGTGATGATGTCAAAGCAGCTACTTCGCTGGCTTACGGCATCTGTGATAAGGTTGGTGCTTCGAAATGGGTGATGCCATCTTCAGTTTCTCAAGCTCTTTCCTCGGCTGCTGAGGCCAAGGCTACCTCCACGTCACAGGAAGAAACCGGCACAACTGCTGCACCAGCCTCCAGTGCTGCAACTTCTGCTGTTGCCGCACAGAGCACAGCGAGTGTTGTTGCTGAAACCAGCGAAGCAAGCGCTGCTAGCTCTCCTTCTGTAACTTCCACTGCTCACACCACTTCTGCCGTTAGTTCTTCTGTAGCCGTGACCAGCACCGCCAACTCCACCTCTATTGAGCAGGTCAATGGTGGATCAGCGCCTGCTTCTTACGGCATTGTGGCACTTGGCCTTGTTGCCGGAGCTCTTATCGTTGTCTAACGCTTTTTGAACCTTCTACTTTGTATTTAGATTTAATTTCGTACATTTATTTTGTAATACTAATATGTGTTGCTCAAGAGTAGTGATGGTGTGCTCTGCCAAAAAATGCAGTTTTACAGATTTCTAACTTATCGTTTACTCTTCGTTAAGCTTAGTTACGCGGTAGATTTGAGAGCGTAGTAACTACAACCGTTACACCAAGAATTATCATAGCATGGTGTAGCTCTTTGAGTAAATTGTTTATCAATCGTAAACACAAACTACTGGCAAGTGGCAACCTGTGTTATATAAACTCTTGGCTTGTACCAACACGAGCTGAACAGTATTTCGATACCATTGATGCCAGAGTTATAGAGCCATTCGTGTTGCGGTTCCGGCGTCATTAAAGGTCTTTCGAGCTTCTCAGTAGGAGGAAATATTAGAATTGATGTCAGAGTGCCAGATCATTGACCAATTATCGAATCTCCAGTCTTTCCCGATCCTGTAACGGAAATGTTCAAAATGCACTAGTCGGACCGTATCCTGCAGGATAGTGGCTGAATTACTTACTCCTGCTTCTATCAATTTGATTGTACACATCACATTCTGTT
The DNA here is from genome assembly GCA_030585065.1 of Blastobotrys persicus. Lineage (NCBI taxonomy): Eukaryota > Fungi > Ascomycota > Dipodascomycetes > Dipodascales > Trichomonascaceae > Blastobotrys > Blastobotrys persicus. Next base: position 19,506 of record JAJMBO010000085.1, read on the forward strand.
GTTTTTCTGGGCTATGATTAGGATTTGTGGATAGTTAATTTTCTGTACATGCACAGGAAAATAGCCGTAAAGAGGATAGTATTTTAGTAAATTAGAGTAAATAAATAATTAAAAATTAAAAATAAACAAACAAGTACACAAGTATACAACCCCGAGTAAAACACTGTTTTCTCTTCCAGCAGAAAGCATAGGTCCATAAACATTCCCTAACCGCGTGATCTATCAGTTTATCGTCAAAGGAAGAAAAACTATGAAATGGGAGAAATAAATAAATAAATAAATAAATTAAGCCAATTTTTTTTTTTTTTTTAATAAACTAAGCCCGAGTAAAACTCACCCTTTCCATTCAAGTAGAGAATATACGTCCACGACAAAATCCCTAATCACGTGATACACCGTATTACAAAAAAACTAAACAAAACAAAACAATTAATTAATTACATCTAATAAACTTACAACCAGAAAAAAGGAAAACCACCTTTCTCATGGGTAAAAAAAAAAAAAAAAAAACCTCGACAAATACCCACCCCACGTGACCAACCCACAATAGGAAGGCCATGTTTCGGCGATCGCACCGTTGAACCGGCCGACGATCCCTGTCAGCGCCACACATTCCCAACGGCGACTGAGTCAAAAGAGTGACAGTAGGCGGAGCATGAAAGGCCCTCGACGGAAAATGCATTTCAAAAAGAAACATACGATCGTCATGCTTCCACTGTCTCCGGAGGTACATTAGCAAGGGCAAAGAAAGAACTTACTGATAATAAACAAAGTGCAGGGGCCGATGCAGCTGTAAGATGTGCAGATGCGCTATTCCCTTAACAAGTAGGTCACATCGCTTTACGCTAGATCCCTTAAGGGATCATCTTCCGAGCTCAATATCACGCCATGCCTGCTGCTATAGTACCACCTTCGAATGGCCAATCTCCCCCGCCCCTCTTGTGTGCGGGCGTTGGGGCGTTTGATTGGCTCGTGCCTATGTCTTTCGACCTGCATTTGGTTCAGATTGCTGGTTTTTTGGCAGTTTTAATATCACTTTCAATAACACTAATATATTTCAAAAATATAAAAGAATAAACAACCCATCCAAGTGTGGACCCACTCGGCAGAATAATATTAGGTCGCATAGCAGCGCATGTTATCAGCTTGCACCTGCCGGGTAGTTCGGAAGAGTCAATGTCCGAGGGTTAGGCGGTTGATGCACATGCATGATGCAACAAGTTTATTTTTTGTGTTTGTTTGCTGCATAGTCATGATCAAAATCTATTAGTTAGGGGGTAAGGGCCGTAAAACGATTACATAGGGTTTATTAACTGAGGTATACAAAAAAGAATCAGGAATTAATAGGAAGTAGAGAAGGGGAAAGGGGATAGGTAGACTAAACCTTGGGTTCAGCTACAAGATCGTCTTCGTCAAAAAAAGCCCCATCGCCGTAATCAAGCTCTTCGATAAATGGCTCGAGTTCAGACACCCTAGTTTCGAAGGGTTCGTTGTCCTGTTGTGGCAGTGGGAAGATGAGCCCCATAACGTAGTAGCTTAGCGAACCAGTAGTAATGGATAGTAGCCAGCCCATCTGGTACATGTCGAAGGCGGCCTGTGCCACACCGGTGGAACCTGCCAACTGGGCGACAAAGCCAGGGAAGGGCAAGGAGAAACCAACGATGAATGCAAAGATGGCTCTCCAGTTGACTCCCCATTTAAAGTAGTAGGCAGCATGCTTGTCGTAGGTGTATAGAGAGCGGAGGTCGAGGTTGCCCTTTCGGAGGACAAGGTAGTCGACAGCCATGATACCGACGACCGAACCTTGGAAGATGGAGTAACCGCCCAAGAACTGAACAAAGGTGGTGGCATCGGCCATGATTCTCCAAGGCACAATGGCAAACGCAATCAGCAGACAGATGATCTGGCCACGGACGACGTTGATGTATTTTGGCAACAAGCAGGTCACGTCGGCAGCGAACGGAATAATGTTGCACGCAATCGTGGTTCCGAGGGTGGCAAAGGCAAAGGCAAAGGAGGCAAAGAAGACACCAGCACGAGCGCGCGAAGTGTATCCATGGTCGAGAATGCCGTTGAGCAGGTCGTAGACATTCCAGTAGTCCTCGTTCCACATCTCCTTGACAGCCGCGGTGGTGAGAATACCAAAGGCCGCGCAGATGGTCTGGGCAATAGGCAGACCGAGCATTTGACCCCAAATCTGCGACTTTGAGTCGGTAGCGTAACGGGCCAAATCAGGAACTGTGACCACCAGAGCTGAGGTGGCGCCCCAGACGGCGTTCATCTGTCCGAGGACGGCAAAGGCAAAAGTGTGAGTGGACCCACGGAGCTGGTTGTTGACCAGGACGTTGGAGTTGATGCCGTCATTTTCAACTGCCGCCCAGATGACCACACCCAGGCCGGCAAGCGGCACCAGGACGGACTTGACGGTGAAGAGATGTCGCAGCTTGTAAGTGTGGACAAACAGCAACGGCAGGGTGATGACAAAAGCGAAGAAGAAGCCCAGCATGGTCTGAACGTCAATCTTTTGCGACGCAGGGATGGAGTTGTGGATCTTCATCCACCCAGGGAAAATGCATCGCAGGCAGATGGAAATGAACTGGCCCTCATAATACAGCTGCACACCGCCCCAAATGATACCCAGGATGGCACGGAGCACGACGAAAAAATAGTGGGCATAGATCCCAAACGACGCACGGGCCAAGACGGGGTAACCTAAATGGTACGAAGTGGCGGCTCGCGAGTTGACTACACAGGCGCCTGCGATGATGACGTTGGAGAAAAAGACCACTAGGATACTCTCCCAGATGTTCATGCCCGCCAGAATCATCGTGGACCCGTACGACCAGGTGGCGATGGCCCACGATTCAGAGAACCAGTAACAGAAAAACGACACTACACCCCACACTCGACGGTCCACACGAGTGGGCAACAGGTCGATGTTCTGAAGGGAGTGGCCCGACCCCCGAATCTGGATGGCCCGGTGAAAGTTCTCAAAGGACGAAAAGTTGTGTTTTGTTCGAGCCCAGAAGCTGGGCTTGGGCGCGTCGTCGTCCCCCGACCGGCTTCGCGCCTCTGAGCTGTACAGAGACATGCTTATACAAACGTCTGTGGTGGTAGTGCAAATAGTCTCCGGTGCGCACGTTGAGTCTTAAATATCCTCTACGCTTCCGCCGCCGTTCACGCAGGGATCAACACTTTCAGCTCCCTATGCGACTTCACCGTCCCAATTAGGAGGATGTGAGGGGCTTTCGTCCGTCTGTGCGCGCACGCGAACACAATAAAAACACGGTCAAAAAAGAAACGTTGTCAAAAGAAATGTTGGATTTCATTTCATTTGCCGGTTTTTTTTTTTTTTCTTTTTTTTTCTTTTTTGCCCTTTATTTTTTCAGCTTCCATGTTAATCTGCTCTTCGTATTCCCGTAATATCCCCTTCCACTTGTACTGCTCTGCTCTCACTCACCCTTCCTTCCCCCTCATCTGTCCTACTCACTCTATGCCATGGGGGGGGGGCGCCTGTCGGCCGCCCGGCGACGATACGCGCCAGGCGCGCCTCCTTTTGGTCTCCTCTGTCGTGACGCCGCACAGACATAATATAAAATTTGCTGACCGTTTTATTGGGTCCTGCGAGGCCTAAACCTGGAATCACCAAAAAACGCGCGTGCGTGACGCGCGATGGGTTTTCAGGGTCCTTCAACGGTCACAACTGATTTTTTGTCGTCCGATCGTCTGTGTGTTTACGGAGAACAGGACGGGTAGTGCAGTTGGTCCATGCGCAGGGTCACACAGTGTCCTGACCCTGTTTTTGGTTCCTACGCATGCGAGTACGTGGGCCATCCCGCACAACGAGTCATCTCATCCCGCCCAAGGTCCAAGCACAGGCCGTGACGTTGGCCATTGCCAGAGTGGGGGGTTGGGGTTCATGAGAATCATGGTGTGGTGAGTTGTCTACTTGGGGTTGGTTTGTTTTCTTTGTTTTATGGTCGACGACCTTTTTTGTCATTGTAGAAAGCAATTGGTGTTCTGCTCCTTTATGTATCCAAATCCCCTTGATTCTGCTAGTATGGTCTGGCATGCCGAAGGAAACCATGCCAGATTGGCCAAATAACGACAGTCAGTAGTAGATTGAAGAAATAAACATTTGTGGGGTGTGTTGGGTGGGTTGTCAGGGGCGATGCGTGGGATGGCGGGGGTAGAGTATAAATACCCGCCACCTGGCATGACCATGGGCGACCAACAAAGTTTACAATGAGTGAAGTTGACGGTGGTGATGCGTTTTATGTTTTGGATAGACCGTGTGTGCTAGGCGAAGGGCCCATTTATCGAGCCTCAGACTCGACGCTGCATTATGTCGACTGTATCCACGACCCCCCGCAATTGCACATTCTCTCAGTCGACCCAGAGACTGGCGACGCAGTAGAGCCTGGACTCAAGCTTTCCGACTCGTCAGTTGACAAGGTGAACAAATCCAAGCCGGGCCTGCGGGTGCTTGATTTGGACGACAGTGTGACGGTGATGGCATTTCGCAAAAACGTGCCCAAATCATACATTTGCCTGTATTATCAGGGATTTGCTTTCATGGACGAAGACACGGGCAAGCTCGAGGTTCTCAAGGAGGTTATTCCAAAGAACGAGAGACACATCCGCCGTTTCAACGACGGCGGTGTCGACCCAGCCGGCCGATTCTGGGGAGCGGAGATTGACGTCAAAGGACTTTCTTACGGTCGAAACAACCTCCCGCCTGACCATGGAAAGCCATGTGGCCGATTATGGCGTTATGACCCTGATGGATCCATCACTCAGATGGAAGACGGCCTCGTGTGCGGCAATGGCATTGGCTGGTCCCCAGATAAAAAGACCATGTATCTGCACGACTCCTGTGCCCAGTACATCTATGCATACGACTACGACAATGAAACCGGTAACATCTCCAACAAGCGAGTCTTGCGCTGTTTCATTGGCACTCCAAACGAGCCAGACGGAATGGTTGTCGATTCTGAGGGCAACATCTGGGTGGCCATGTTTGGCGGCCATTGCGTAATGGTCCTGGATCCTCAAGGAAACACAATCAAGACAATCAAGGCGCCTGCCAGAAACATGGCTTGCACAACCTGGGGCGGAAAGAACCACAACATCATCTACGCAGTCTCCGCTTACGACAAGTCCGGCAACCGCCAGTCCTCCGACCAGGGTGGCCACCTCTTCAAGTATAAGGTAGACGCCCAGGGTCAGCCCAAGTACGAGTTTGCAGGATAAATATAATTAAGCTAGCACACTTTTTTCTTTGTTTTTCTTACTCCGCTTTCGGCTTTTGGTGGGGACCACGTGACCCCTGGCGGGGGAGGTTAGGTTACCAACATCATTTTCTCCCAATTTGGTTTAATTAATTACATTTGGCGAAATTGAGCGACACGCGTGCGCGGGGACACTTTCTTTTTTGCCAGGGATGAGACTTGACCGGGATATCGCCATTGTTATATGCATTTGACAGGGATCTCGATCTCGATCGGACAACGTCTTCTTGTCGCTGACAGACGGATTATGGGGTAGTCTTTGTTTGCTGCCATGTAGGCCGTATGCCAGTTTTTCTCCCCCTGGCCAGTTCCATAAGGACGGGTCTAATCCATGCGCAATTATGTGACAGGCGTTCGATAACACCAGTCGACACGTGGATCGGCAGCATGTGGTGAGATTTGATCATTATCAACGTAGGAGGAATGCTTTTTGTCAACGGCGATTGTCCTGTGCCAGAAACGTTTCAACTATTTGTACAAAAAAAAGAAAGGGAAGAAAAAAATTACACTATCAATACAAGGCGTCGTGGATTGCACTGCCGCAATCGTGGACGAGATGCTTGCCCTTGTCGAGGACGCCGTTCATAGCCATGACTGGGTGTGGCACGCCTGGATATGACTTGTACGTCACCTTGACGCCATTCCTTTCCATTTTCTGTCGATAAGCCTCGGCTTCCCCGGACAACACATCGAGCTCGGCTACGGCAATGTGGGCTGGAGGCAGCTGCTGGAAAGACGAGTCGGGATAATTGATGGGGGATGCCCGAGGGTTGGTCCACTCGCTTTGGTTCGGAAGGTATTTATGTCTGTACCACATCATTTTGTCAGCTGGAAGTGCTGCCGTGAACTCGTACTTGCGCCACGTCTCATAGGTCTCTTTGGACGCATTGTTGTCGCACACAGGAACAATGAGCAGCTGGAACTTGAGCTCTGGGAGCTTGGGTTGTGTATCGGCAGCATTTCGTTCAATGATCATGTGTGACAGGACGGCAGTAAGGTTCCCACCAGCAGACGATCCGCCGGCAGCTAATCGACTGGTGTTGATGTTGAGCCCGCCTTTGTTCTGGCTGAGCCACAGGTATGCTTCCCACGTGTCGTCAACAGCTGCAGGAAACGGGTCTTCTGGAGCCAGACGATAATCGACCGAGACAACAACACATTTTCCAAGCTCAGCCCAGTGAGTGCAATGGACGTTCTCGGTGTTGATGTTGCCCAGGACCCAGCCGCCGCCGTGCATGTACAGAAATCCCGGCCAACCACCGTCCGGGGCGTCGCCGGTGGGTGTGAACACACGTACAGTCACTGGCCCATCGCCCTTGGTCTCCTGGCGGTCAATTTGGTAATCTTTAGTTTCCGCCACTGCCAGCGGCTCCGAGGCTCCGGGGATTAGGGTTCCCGAAGTTCGCGACGCCTCTACTGGCTGGTACTGGACCTGCTGTTGATTGATGATGTACTTGTTGTAAAAGTCGACATACTGCGGGTCCAGCAGCGGCGCAATGCTCTCGTGCAATGGGTACGGTGGTTGTGGAGTGGTCATTTGGTGATTATGTCTGCCCCTTGCGACGTGGTGTCATTAAATAACGGTCCTATCCCACGCCAAATGTGGCATGGGATCTTTCTCCCCGCCAGTCCATTCAATTTGGTCATATTCAGCGAATTCGTGACTTGGTGTCTGCTGTCGAGTGTAATTTGCCGCATTGAGCATGTTGCATGTGCAACTTCCACATTGGGGCCAAACAGGTCCTGCATCCTAACGGCACCATTGTTCTGTCTGAAAGAGGAACCCACAATCTACCAGTCATGGCCATGGACTCGCTATATAAAGGGGTCGAGTGAGCCCTTGGAAAAAATACCATCACTGAACAATCAAACAACCTTTTCACTCAGTATGACCTCTATCAACGCTCAAAAGTACAACCCAATCAACAACACCACAAGAAGTTAGCTTACCCTAGCCCAATACCTTGTCAAACTGGCTAACCGTTCATAGGCTTCCGCCCTAACCTCTGCACGATTTCCTAGGCAACGAGGCGACACTTTAATTGAGCTATAGTTTCGTTAGTCGACAACGCAGTTTTTTTTTGTTTTTTTTTTTGTTAGTTTCTTTAAATGATACAATTCAACGTAGTTGAGTGTATGTTTCCTTCTGTGGGTGAGCAAGGGACTGTGGGTCGAGAATACACAACTTTGCAATCGGGTAAAAGCATCAATTGTTTGTAGAATTGTAATGGTCCTGTAACAACAAAAGCTGCCGTGCCGCCATTGAGCATTGTTCACAATCGGATAATTCAGCCACAGCCACAGACCGGAGTTTCAGTAACAGAGACCTAAAGCAAGCGGTTCACTAACAGAGACCAAGATAAAATGGGTCGCCCTGCAGTGCCTACCCACATGGACCCAGGACAAAAGGAAATTGGACCTAACGGAGATACGGTTTGATGATGGGACAGGTTAATTTCCTGTTAGAGTCATGACGTGGGCCGGGTAAACGACCGGACTTAAAATTTTGGTGGGGTCGGGACATTATTTTATGTGCGGACCTTAATTGGGACCAGTAGTTCCGACCTGCATAAAGGAAGCGAAGCCCATTTTTTTTTTTTTTTACTACACTTGTCGGTTAATTTTTCAACGGACGACATGGCTAAACGGGCAGCTCCTGAGGGGGAGCGAACTGAACAGCCATACCGGGCGTTCCTGTGCGAGCATCCGGGCTGTGGCAAGCGGTTCCAGCGGAAGGAGCATTTGAACAGACACACATTGAATCGTGAGTAGTGATAGTCGTAGAATCGACAAGCCGGGCCATCTAACTGGGAGACGTAGACAATCCGCGGACGACATACAATTGCGAAAAGTGCACCAAAGTGTTTTATAGGAAAGATCTGTACAAGCGACACATGGATCGCCATGAGCGAGGCATGTGGTTCCGTCGCACGGGCAATCTGCCGGGCCAGACGACAAGCAATAGCACGCATTCTGCTACCCCGTCTCAGGATGTCAAGACCACTAGTAGCACAGACGTGAGTCCGCCGAGCGAGAATTCCGGGTCGTCGCCCGGAACTGCCGCCCAGCTGCCCAGGCATGGGTTTCCTCTCCCGGGTCCGATATCTTACCAACACCAGCAGCATTCTAACGGGGCCTCGTTTGGTTCCCTGCACCATAATAATACCCATATATTACCTCCTCCGCCGAACCCCCAGGACATTCCCGCCCAAGGTTCGTTCCCGCTAATGTCACAACAGCCACCACCGCCACAACGACAGCTCGGACCGCCACCGCCACCGGCGCTTCCATTGCCACTTGCCAACGGCAATGGCGCGTCGCCGACTATGCCGCCGTTGTACAATGGCAACTTTTTCCAGGACTCGGACCTTGGGTGGCTGTTTGAGAATGTCGATCAAGGCTTCGACTCGGGCATGAGCCAGCCGTCCATGGACGAGGCAGACACGGCGGCCCCGCCAATAACGCCCGAATATGCCACCTCGCCAGAGAGTCCGGACGACGACACAATCTGGCACACGGTGGTGCAAAAGCTGCTAAAGTGTTTGTTTGACAAAAAGCCCGACTCGGCATCAAGCTCGCCCTTAGACGCGTGCACCCTGTCAAACACATACTCCTCCGAGCTCATTAATTCATGGATATCCGACCCAACCTTGATGAAGAAATATTTCATGTGCTATTTCGACGCCTATCATGACCACTTCCCCATCGTACACAAGCCGAGTTTCCTGCGACGGCCCGACAAGATCCATCCGCTACTTTTAATCTCCATAGCCACGCTAGGAACCGCATTCGCCCCACACGACCATTTTGCAATCTCTGTCAAGATCCACGAACGTCTGCGGTGGCTGGTCTTTAGCTATAACGAACTCGTCAACCCGCCACTGTGGATGTTCCAGGCGCTCATCCTCATTGAGGCTTTTGAAAAAATGCTGTCGTCGCGAAGCCATCATGAGCTAGCCGCCATGTTCCACGGGTCCATGGTTATACTGATGCGCAGACACCAGCCGTTTTCGTTTGACATTGATGACGACGACTCGTCGGATGAGTCTCTTGTCAACGGATCCAAGGGTGGCAAGCATTCGTCATCCAAGTATTCTGCCGAGGCCAAATGGCACCGATGGATTGAAAATGAATCCCTTCGACGCGTTTTCTTCCTAGCATTTGTCATTGATTCTCAGCATGTCGCCTTATTTGGACACTCCCAATGCATGTCGGCCAACGAAATCCTGTTCGAGCTACCTTGCGTGGAGGACCTATGGGAGGCCCCAGATGCGCAAACCTGGATAACTCGCTACGAAACGACTCAGCGACCCCCTCTGTTTCTAGATGCAATCAAATCCCTACTAATGCTAAAACCTCTTGATGCCACGACCTCCCAATTCTCACGACTCATCATTCTTCACGGACTTTACTCCATTGCAGTGCAGATGCAGAGCCAAAAGTCCGCCGCAATCGGCTTTGTCTCTGGCCGGCCCAATGACGCATGTAAACATTGCGGCAAAGCTCAACACCAGGGGGAGCAATGGCGAGCTCTGCTCTCCCAAGCCATTCAAACTTGGTCCTTCAGCTTATTCACCCAGAGTTCGCTCATCATTGAGGCCTGTCAGGCGCTGCATCAAATGGCCTATGTTACTCTTTACCTGTCCCACGCCACGGTGCTGGACATCATGGTCTTTGGCCGTTATCCGTCGCTGGTGGGCAGGCGTCTTACCAGACGAGACTATGCCAAAGCTGAACGACTCGTCAGGGCCTGGGCAAACTCCCCTGAAGCCATCATCGCTACTCGCCACGCAATGCTCCTGATCCAAGAGACTCTCTTCCCCAAACGGGTCAAGTATGGATACGGTGAAGATACCGTTTACGAATGTAATAAGGACAAGATCGCATTGCGACCCTGGTGTCTTTTTGTCTGCTCCCTGGTAGTGTACGCTTTTCACTGCAGCCATAATAAAGACCAGCCCCGACTACCAGCAAGCTGCACCACCCATGCTGACGCTCTGAGCATGGCCGACAGATACCTGACTAACCGCCTGAGAGCTCTGTCCTCACCTTATCCCCTCGATGTGTACACTAGCATGGACAAAACCGAGCAAGAGAACGTCTCGTGCATGCTCAAGGCCGTCCAAACTGCACTCTACAACTGTCGCTGGCAAATGTTGGAGCAGGCCTACCAATGTCTTGGTGGCCTCATCTACACCCAATCTGCATAATTTAAATTCCATTCAAATAGACCATAATAGAGCTAACCTGTGTTTTTTGTTACTACACTTACTTCCATCTTTAGTGAAGATTGATTCCAGTTTAAAAATTTATCCAGCCGCTCGATGTGCGGCGCATGCGCGATAAGGAACAAGGTCCTGAGATACCAGCAACTTGTTCCAACTTCGGACACCAGCTTTGGTTTCTTGTAGTAAAAAGCACATTTACGATGGAACGGTATATTGAGGAAGTTGGCACCTTTTGTAAAAGGAGACTGGAAGCTCGGGCCTATGACATCCCAGAGTCGAGCGAATGCTTGAATGGCGATTGGCGATTCAAGCTGTGTGACACTGTCAAAGAGGCTTTAGAGCATGCCAAAAATGGAGGCGATGACTGCTCAAAGAACATTCGTGTTCCTGGCCATTGGCAGCTACAAGGCTATGGAAGTCCTCAATATACTAACATTTCATACCCAATCCCTGTGAATCCCCCCTACGTACCGTCAGACAACCCAACGGGGGTGTATGTCAAACAGTTCAAGCCCAAAAGGCACATAGGAGATAAAGAGGACAGATTCCGCATCAGGTTTGACGGCGTAGATAGTGCGCTCTATGTTTTTTTGAATGGAGAATTTGTCGGATTTTCACTGGGGAGCCGTAATCCAGCGGAGTTTGACGTTACTGGCGTTTTAGACACCACAGTGACCAACTGTCTCATTGCAGTGGTCCCGCAGTGGTCATCTGGAACATATCTTGAAGACCAGGACCAATGGTGGCTTTCAGGAATATTTCGGGACGTCCATGTGATCGGGTACAAGCGAATTGGCCATATTGAAGACTATGAAATTCAAACCATAAGTATTCAACAGCATACTGCACAAATCAAACTGGATGCAGTCATTGAGCATACTAGCGATGTTGGCGTTGATTTGGTCTGGAAGGTTGAGCAATCTGAAGGCGACAGTATAACCCATGTAAATGCGAAGGAAATGTGTCATTCAGAAAGATTTTCTGGTACCATTACAATGACAACTGAAATACGAAACCCCAGGTTGTGGAGTGCAGAAACCCCCAACCTCTACGGTGTGGAAATTGAACTGTGGAATAACGGATCTATGCTCCACAGAATCAAAACTCACCTCGGCATCCGCACTATGGAAGTTCAGGGTGAGGTCCTTCTGGTAAATGGGAAAGAAGTCATGTTCAAAGGAGTGAATCGTCATGATGATAATGCGCGGAAGGGAAGGGCAATCTCAGAAGACGATGTTAAACATGACCTGCGCCTTATGAAACAGCACAATATCAACGCAGTGCGATGCAGCCATTACCCATCTCATCCGGCTCTATTGCACTGGGCAGATGTCTATGGCCTCTATGTAATTGACGAAACTGACTTGGAATGCCATGGGTTCGGATTTGCATTTATGGGTAAGAGCGCGAACGGTGGAAAAGGCAAGGAACGTCTGGATCCGAAAATCGAGCACAAGTCGGAAGCCTACACTTCGGACAATCCTGAGTGGAGGGAGACGTATTTGGAAAGGCTCAGGCAGATGGTGTATAGGGACCGAAATCATCCGTGTGTGATAATGTGGTCGCTCGGTAATGAGTCCTTCTTCGGCTCAAATCATATCGAAATGTACAAGTGGCTTAAGGCAAAGTACCCGAAATGGCCAGTTCACTATGAAGGGGACCACAGGGATACGACGATGGACGTCTATAGCTGCATGTATCCGTCCTTCGCCTGGGTAGATCAATGTGGTCGGGATAAAAACCAAAAGCCCATGATATTGTGCGAATATGGTCATGCAATGGGTAATGGTCCAGGAGGCTTAGACGAATATCTACAGCTTTTTTATAAACACCGACGTCTACAGGGCGGTTTTATTTGGGAATGGGCTAATCATGGGTTGGTTAAAAAGGTTCCCGGTCATTCAAACAAATATTTTTACGCCTACGGAGGTGATTTTGACGAACCGATTCATGACGGCACCTTTGTGATGGATGGTATTTGCAACTCTGAGCATTTACCGACACCAGGACTGGTACAACTAAAGCATGTCTACAGACCTGCAGAAATCGTCTTTTCTCGACCATCGGCCCATGAAATCGCGTTCAAAGTGGTCAATTTCAACAGTTTCGTTGGATTAGATGAATATGAACTCGTATTTAATGTTCTCGGGACCCTACGCTTAGCACCGGGAACTGCAGAGTGCCTGCTTGAAACAACTGTTCTGGCGCATAAGGATTGGCATATAATTTCGCTTCCGTCGAAAGTTAGCGAGCTAACGAGACAAGGATATGAAATTGTCGCTACTGCTTCTCTCCAGTTGGCGGAAAATAAGCCTTGGGCATCAAAGGGCCATGAAGTGAGTTTTGGCCAGCACATTATTTCAAGTGATAAAAAAGACCAGTTTTCGGGAAATAATCCAATTGAGCTTGTTGAAACCCCTCTCACAATTAAGATTACTGCCGGTAAAGCAGTCGTGGAGGTATCAAAAGTAACTGGACGGTTTAAAAAGTTCACAAAGAATGACGAAATTATTATCCAAAGTGGACCCGAACTTGGCTTCTGGAGGGCACCTACTGACAACGACTTAGGTGGTGAAGCCAAAAACTGGAAATCCCATCAACTCCATAATATGATGACCTCAGTCGATTCTGTGAAAGTTTATGACAAAGGAAACTATGCCAGAGTCATCATTAAAAAGTGGCTCGCGCCTCCCAAAGTCCAATGGGGGCTCGCCACGGAAGTTGAATACGTTTTCAGTCGCAGCATGACTGATCTAGTTGTTGACATTAGCACGAAAATACAACCGAAAGGATATTTCCCAGACACCCTCCCTCGCATCGGCATGGACTTTGTCCTCCCAGAACAGTTGGACAAAGTGTGCTGGTTTGGCCGTGGACCTGGAGAGAGCTATCCAGATTCCCAAACTGGTAGTCGCATTGGTTGGTTTGAATGTAAAAACTCTGACCTCTTTACCCCCTATGAAGTCCCACAAGAAAACGGCAATCGCCGCGATGTTAGATGGGTCAGCGTTGGTTCCAAGTCATTGAGCCCAACCGCAACTAAGCCACTCTCGCAGACCTTCCAAGAAGTATTTCAGGGATCCACTGAAGATATGCGGTTGTCTATCATATCCACAGATGACAATCATCTTTTGAACTTTGAGTCACAACCATGGACACCTAAAGAACTTGAAGGAGCCGGTCACCCATACGAGTTGGGTCCCAAAAACAATCATTTCCGTATTGACTTTGCGGTTCATGGACTTGGCACAGCTTCTTGCGGTCCTGGGGTACAAGACAAGTACAAGCTGAAGTCTGATAGCCTACACGACTATCAAGCAAGGTTGGTTATTCATGAGGTATAAGTTAGTTCCTAATGTATTATCATGGTGTATATTTTAAACGTCCTTTATTGGCCGATAATTCTCCAGGGCGCACGTAGGTTTGCGGTCAACTAGGATTCTCCCGCTTTGATCAACTCAGTGAATCATATATACATCCCATTTGCCATATAACAATTACCTTCGGCGGTTGCGAAGCGCGGTTACCTTAGAACGCACATTATGGCCAACCTTGACCATTAAATTCCATATCCACTCATCTCTGTTATCTGGGCTATGGTGGGATTCATCGTGCTCGGTAGTATATCGCAACACATCTTTTCGAGTAATAAGGCCACGGAACAATCCTTGTTCCTGTACAAAGATAGTAGACGGTCCCATTTTGTGGAAAATCTCAACTACTGTTTCCAAAGGAAGAGCAGGAGAAACAGTAATTGGGCTAGAATTGACAGCGGCATTATCTGCTGTCAGCATGCTGGAATCATTCTCAAAATCCCTAAGATCGTTACGGTTGATTTGACCCAAAACATAATTGTACTCATCTAGAATAGGGAATACAGTATGTGTGGTTTTCAAAGCTTGAGCTATTTGCTCCTTTCCAATAGGCATCTTGAGCACTTGAGGCTCGGTGGTCATGGCCCGTGAAACTGACACGTTATAGTGATGTTCCTCTTTATCATCCAAGAACGGATATCCATTCGCAGTGATTGCCTGATCAGCAATGCCACCTTTACCCCACCTGTCATTTATGATCTTAGTAGTGCCTACAACAATCATTGTTGGCAACACGTAACGCAGGGCACCTGTCAACTCAAACATGATTACTACCACAGTAATGGTTATGTTCATGATTCCACTAAGAGCTGCGCCAGCACCTAAAAATGCATACGTCCCTGGTGTAATGCACGGCACCTCTGGATCAGCGGGGCATGTGGAAAAGTATCTAGAGCTTGAAGACTCATCTAGCGCTTGAACAATTATTCCGACAAAGCGCCCAAATAATGCACCAATGGCCATTGAGGGGACAAAAATTCCCGCAGGAACTTTTGATCCATACGAAACAATGACTAGAAGAGTGCGGATAATGACTGCAAAAAACAGGGATACTAAAAGACCAGTCCTTTTGTCTGGATCACAAAGATGATTATGGTCAGTGGGACCGCACTCTCTAAACAGAAGCTGCATGGACTCGGTCATGTCAATGCGCAAAAACTGGTTGAAATAGCATATAACGGCAGTGATGGCTGCCAAGAAGGTCGCCTCCTCGACTGCAAACTGTTTTAGATATTTCTTTCGAAACGCTTGGGCCCGCAAGTTCCACTTTGACACAAATAAGCCATAGAGACCACCGAACGCTCCCAATATGAGATAGAAAGGAATTTCAAAATAATGCCAGTCTCGGTCGTACTGTACCGAAAACAGTACTAGCTGCCCTGTTCTAAATGGGTTTACTGCGGCTAATGCACCAATGGCACATAATGCGCAGAAATAAGACCTCCATAGAGTGGTAATTTGAAACGTTGTACTGATTTCCTCTAAAGAGAATAGCACCCCACCCACAGGAGAACCGAATGCCACTGCAACTCCTGCTGCGGAGCACGCTATCAAGATTTCACGTAGCTTCGAATGTCGTCCACGATAACGAGGCAAACTGGATGCAATCGAGTTTCCAACGCAAACCGCATAGTGCACACTTGGCCCCTCCTTCCCGACACTGAGTCCTGATGCAATGGCCAAGGGAAGGGTAATTGATTTAATAGCTAAAGTCTTTGCTCCAAGGTAGCCCTTCATTACAAAACCAGCTATAATGCACTTAATTTCCGAAATCCCCGAACCGGCAGCATACGGAGCAAATGAGAATACTAAAAAGGCGGCTGTGAATGCAAATGATATTGAAAACAAGACATAGATGATATAATTCACAGGCATGAACCATGATCCCCATTCTCTCCACTCGTCACATTCCTCCAATCCTGCACAGCAGAACTCCCGATTTAAATAAAACCCGACAGTACAGTGGCCTGTCTTTATATCACTCACCCATTCTGTGACAATGTTCAATATTCCAGCTATTAACCCAATGCACAGGCCAACAATTGCCAAAACTATCCAGCTCTCGGCGGCCAGCAGGAACTCCCGAAGCTTGATTTTCCATTTGCTCATTCCCGACTTCCGCAATCTTTGCACTTCCTGGCGCCATAGCTGATTCTCTCTTGTAGAATCCTCTACCCAGTCAATCGTACTGAAATCCTGGTACGCTGCTGGCTCCACTCGGCGCCTTGGGTTCATGGTACTTGTGCAAGATGGTCAGTGTCCCTCCCAACGGTGCTTTTCTGCGCCTCACGCAGCCACTGAAGGAAGGCGAATGGTGGGTACTTGAAGTATTTTCATTTACATTTGCTGAGGATGGCAGTTGTATTTTAAATCAGTAAAAAAAAAAAAAAAAAATTAAATTCATTACAGTTATCATAACAAGCCGTTGACGGCTTCACGTAACAGGCTAATGGACGTGCGCTTTCCGGTTAGACGTTGCAGGCTGCAGTTGGCAACCTCGATCCATACCTCTGCGTCGGTTACATTAACCCAATTGTTGCTCTGCAGCTGCTTAAAAAAACGGGAATTGGAGCCTCGGCCAATGTCAATTCCTAGGCCGCCCATGGGATTTGCAAACCAGCTGGGGTCGAGCTCAAAATCAACTGTTTGACTCGAGTTGACGATTATCGCTGGCGGTGGTCTGTCGTGCGGCCATTGAGCGTCCAGCGAATCTATACATCCAATAGTTGGGCTGTTGTTATCGGTCTCAAACGATAAGGTGCCAAAGGTCTTGGGTCGTTGAGGGTCGGGTCGTGAAAGATCTCCCATTTTAATAATGTATCTCATTGATGTGACTGCGTCACTGGCTTGAGCAACATTAGACGCTTCGGAGCCAAAGGGGGTGACCTCGTTGGCGATTCCGTGAAACTGGGCGATGACCTTTTTAGTTCGCCATATTTCATCATCGTGAATGAGGATATTTTTGACACCAATGCTAATGAGTGCAAATACAGCTGCTCTTCCCAGTCCACCAGTACCCACAACTACGGCCGTAGTGGATGAATTTATCGAATTGCGTGTGGACAAGTTCTTTAGAATGCTATTGTATATGCCCTCCCACTCGGTGTTCTCTCCGGTTAACGAGTTGATCTTTAATGTATTAGGGTCTCGGGTGGCGACGACGATATTGGATGCACCAATGATTTTGGAATAAGACGAGCTGTTTGGCAGTTCGTCCAAAATAGGCGCCTTGAACGCTTCGGAAACAAATGCTCCTCCGAAACTGTGAGAGGACAGGATTTGGCGAATTGCCGACATCTCGGCGATACTCTTCTCGCAGAACACGTAGCTCGCGCCAATGCCGTCGATTGAACTGCGCAGAATTGGACCCCAGTAATTGTTGCCGATGCCAAAATAAAACAAGTACTTCCGCGGTTGTAGGTTCAAGCTGTAGACGATGGCGTTTGCCTCTCGCACGGTCGTGTCACCTTCCAGGTTATCGCGGAACTCAGTCGCGACTATATTATTGATTGCTGGGTTATAAAAGCTTTTTGGGTCGTTCCAAAAGGAGGAATGGCTCACAGGCGTCAATAGGTGGTTCAGGCTCCTGGAAAGCTTCCCCAAGGGGCCCTCGTTAAAGAATATTAAGTTACTAAATGAAACGCCTGTGTAGACCAGTTTGCGCATGGCGTCCAATAGCTGCCAATTGTCTCGTATTTCCAGCGCATATCCTTTCAGACAGACAAGGTCACAACCGAGGTCCGACACGGCAGTACGGATAATGCCGTCCAGTTTGGAAAGGTCCCAAACGTTCGGACGGAAGACACCAATAATTCGAGTGTGATGTTTTATAATAGTCGTGTAAAAGTCGTCTTCAATGTACGGTCGCTCCAAGGCCACATACTCCACGTTCAGCCGAAAGCCAAATTTCATGAGCTGGTGTTGCAAATTCCTACCAAGTCTCTCTGGCGCTGTTGTGCCCATGTCGTAGATTATGGGCATGTGGATGTTTTGACGTCTCAGGTATCCGACCTGTGTAGAGATGTGAGAGAGAACGTCCATTCCGTTGGCCAGCGCCCAAAGCGCCATCAGATCCACGCGGATCTGGACTGCATCGGCTCCAGTTGCTGTGTCGTCCAGCTTTAAATGCGTGACATCTGGATACGGTAAAACCAGGCTGTGGCTGTAAGCATTCGGATCGGGCACCGAACACACTGGCTCATATATCTGTCTCAAAAAACGTAGGAACTCTCTTTGGGAATTTTTCAGACCCAGCTCAGCTGTCTCATTCGGCTGGAAGCGCGTGCCAGTATTAGGGAACTCAAAATCGGAGCAGTATCTGTACCAATGTCGCCGCTCCTGTGACAGACGGATGAGCGCCTCCGGGTGCGCCTGACGTTTTAAGTAAGCTTCAACGTCGCTCCAATCCCTTGTAATGTGGATAATTGGCATCCACTGTCTATATTTCATCAAAACTGCCCTTGTCGGTTCCTCAACCGAATTGCTCGTGGTCGCAATCACGCATTCCACCGGATACTGTTCCAATATGCTCTCCAGCAAATCACGCTCTCGCTTATACACCACGTCTCTGCTGTACTTCTCGAGCATGGACTCGAACGACTCCTTGTACAGCGTTTCCAAAGTCACTATGAGATCGACAAACTTCCATTTCAATGCCATCGCCGTCAGCACCGCTAGCGACGACTTGCCGACTCCACGAGTACCAACCAAAATGATGCTGGCATTCCGTTTGAAGGACTCCGCCTGTGGTACCTCTGACAGATGCCACCTACTGTCCCATTTGTCGCCAGGCCCAGACATGACACATGTGAAGTGCGGTGATGTTCATAGGTATATTATAGGGTCCCGTTGGGAAAACGCCCGGAACGCTCCGGTGAAGGGTTCGTCCGGCAGCCATCCGCTGCAGACAAAATCCGAAACTTCCCATTCGCAGAGGCGCTCGTGTCTGCTTCCGACCACCCGAGTTTCCATTAAAGGGACTTGTGGGAGGGAGCCTGTTGAAGGAAATCTGTTCTTTGACACTGTCGGTAGAAGAGCTTAGATCATGTCTTAAAAGGCCTACCCTTACCCCTGAATTGCTGAGCATGTTCGGTCTCGGGGCTTTCTTAGACGTTTCCCTTGAAACGAATGCATTAGATTGGGTCGAGCATAGTCGCAGATGTAGTTGGTTAGGATGATCGGGCGAATGATACTGAACCTCGGGCTAATTCTTCTCCGCAGTCTTGACACCGACCTTAGCATGGAGTTACGTTCAAGTAGATTTCTAAAGTAAATACTTAGAAAGAGCTACGCTCGCTCACATATTCCACAAGTCTCGTTCAACTTTTAATTCGAACCTTGAGAGCCCACACACACACACACACACACACACACACATTCATCCACTGCTCTTGCTCATTGTCCAAACCAGTCCAGACTTGACTACCCCATCCGACTCCAAGCTCCACTCATGTCCTACGACGTTCCAACAATTCCAGAACAAATTCCAGCTCACCTCTGAGTTTAGATTGAGCCTCAGAGTATGCGGCACCGAAATGCTGGAGAATATGGAAAGTCAAAGGACAGTGAATAAGGAGAAAATGTACTCACGACGTTAGAAATCGATCATGAAGCTGAGATAGAGTGTATGAGCAGTCGTCTCCTGTTCCCTCACCAGATTTTCCCCCCTTTTTTTTTTAACTGTGCCTACAACAGCAAGTAGAGAGCTGTGGAGGGTTGGGAGGTTTGATTGTTTACACTGCATAGCCAGTATGGAGGGCCGATCGAAGAAGGAAGGAATTTGGACACGAATACGCCATCAATACGGGAGTGCGTCAGCAGCTTTGTCGAATCTGTCGATTAACTCGGAGACGGATGGTGATAGTGAAACCGACACGGTGGTTCACAATGCATTGGTGAAGTACTACATGAAGGAGGAGGGCAGTGCCCCAGCGTGGCTGGGGGTCGATGAACAGCAAATACGGCCTAACATTAGCAAATCCTCTAGTTCTTTGAATCGAATGCAAGCTCCACAACCTCAGGGTCGCACACATATGCAAAGAAACCATACCACTAGGGGACAATCTGCTCTTCAAGACATTTATAATCGCCGCCAACAACAGCCGAGTCCGATAGGCAATGGGCCGCCGCAAGCACAGGCAACAAATCCTGGTCCGGGGCGAATGCCACCTAGAGCCCAGACCTTCAACCTGGGAGACCCTTCTACGGGTAACGAGAAGACTGACCGATTCCGAAATAAGCTGAAATCAGCTGGACGTGCCAACTGGTAGCGGCGCAGTTAATTTAATATTGTAATTTATTATTTCACTCGCGAGGATGGACCAGTTCATCTGCAATTGTGGACGTCTATCTTCTAGCATATACGTGCTATAAACAACTTCTTCTAAAAAAACTCTTCCCCTGACCACGCATAAGGTTTTGCGGGTCACGTACAGACAAGTCCGTCTCGCGGACGTATTATAATTATACTACAGAACTAGCACTTGGAAATGGCATGATCGAGAATGTCAAGACCCTCATCCACGAGGTTTTTAGGAATGTTGAGCGCCGGGACAAAGCGAAGAGTGTTCGTACCGCAGGTAATGACCAGCAGGCCATTTTCGTTAGCCGTCTTAACAATGGGGCTGGGGTCGCATGCCAGCTGGAGACCAAGCAAAAGACCCTTGCCACGGTGCTCTTGTACCACATTGGGATATTTCTCCTGAAGCTGAGAGAATCGTTGTTGGAAATGAGCAGAGGTATCTTTGACCCCCTGGAGGATTTCCGGGCTGGTGATCTTGTTGACGACATAATCTCCAATTCGGCAACCCAAGGGGTTACCACCGTAAGTCGTGCCATGGTCGCCAACATTCAACACCTCTTCAACTTTTTCAGTGACCATGGTGGCCCCAATAGGGAACCCGTTTCCGAGAGCCTTGGCCATGGTGACAATGTCGGGATGGGCAGCGTTGGACAAATGGCCATGAGCCCACAAAGTTCCTGTTCTTCCAAGACCACATTGAATCTCGTCGTAAATCAACAGAGCCCCGACCTCATCACAACGCTTTCGAAGAGCTTGCAAAAATTCCTGGCTGCAGGCGTGGACTCCGCCTTCTCCCTGAATAGGTTCAACGATAACTCCGCAGGTCTTTTCCGTGACAAGACTGCTCAGAGAGTCAACATTATTAATCTCACCAGTTCGGACACCAGGAATCAGCGGGTTGAAGGGTTCTTGGT
The DNA here is from genome assembly GCA_030585065.1 of Blastobotrys persicus. Lineage (NCBI taxonomy): Eukaryota > Fungi > Ascomycota > Dipodascomycetes > Dipodascales > Trichomonascaceae > Blastobotrys > Blastobotrys persicus. The sequence continues at coordinate 40,614 of JAJMBO010000085.1, forward strand.
ATTTTGGATTCGGTGTCATGCTCAAGGCACCCATGGTACGGCCATGAAAGCCATTCTTGAACGAGACGAGCTCAATCTTGTCCTCACTCTGAGCTCGACCGTATTTTCGGGCAAACTTCAAGGCGGCCTCGTTTGCCTCAGCACCGCTATTGCACATGAATACTCGAGAAGCGTTTTCCATAGCTCCCGACTCAAGGGTTTTCTCAACCAGTGTCCTCGACAAACGTGGGCCCCACTCGTTATAATACAAGTTTGACCCATGCATCAGTTTCTGGCCTTGATCAGCTAGAATCTGACTGACCCCAGGCTCGCTATGGCCAAGGCCAGTGACGGCAATGCCGGCACAAAAGTCAATGTATCGCTTTCCTTCCTTGTCCCACACCTCGGACCCCTTTCCTTCCGTCAGGATAAAGTCGGGTCGAGCATATGTCGTCACCGCGTATTTATTGTGAGTGGCTAGAAACTGCTGGGTAAAAAACCGCTTGGCCCCGTAATTTAGCGACCTCATGATGTGATCTATCTCTAATCAAATCTCAGTTAGTCATTTTCATTTGTTCCTTCGGGCTTTTTCACGCCGCATGCGGCTCGTGCCTCGGTTTCGTCGTTGTCATAGCAACGGACTTTTATATATTCGACAATCGAGATGAAGGAATCCTGTACACACTAACGTAGTGTCTACAGTGTTTAGTTACTGCTTCTATATGTGCGTGCACGTTCCAGTGATAAATAACCACCCGTTGATATAAGGGAGGTAAGCCAATTGGACAGTGGACAGTAAAGTAGGAGGGTATGTAACCCATAATCGGGTTCTATATACTGTCTATAGAGAGATTGAGCAAAAACTAGCTATAACTGTTCCGTTGGCTGGATAGTTCAAAAACCCCAAAAAATCAAACAAAGAAATCACACAATCCCACCTGCATGTGTAAAAGATAAATTCAGTATATACAAGATTAATACCAAGGCGTAGGACTAGATCTCTTCTTCTCTACCTTTCGTCTGTAAGCAGCGCCCCTGTGCTTAGCAATAATTTCATCCATATTGGCCACCGCTTCTTCGACCTCAGCCTTGCGGGTTTCCTTCATTCGTTCACCCTTGGTCAACTTGAACGAAATCGAGCCTCGCACTGGGGTCTTATTTTGGTGCTTATCTTCATAGAACTTTTTATTGTTGAGCAGTGTAGGAAGAAGATGAGCAATGCCGAATCGATATGCTGCTTTGTACAAATCTGACTGTCGTCGAAGGGAATATTTCGGAGCATTCCAACGCTTCGTCACAGGGTGTTTCGACGGCAAAAATGGATTCATATCATCAGCGTCCGAGGTTGTTGGTCGATCTGAATATTTGTGAAAAGGTGGTGGAGGATACTTTTTGAAAAAGTTTGCCAGATTCTTCGGCAGATGGGCGAAAAATGGGTTTATCTCATTGGTCACTTCTCCACTGGTCTGCGGTTGAATTTGCTTCATTCGCTCAACGCTAGACAGAACCTCGCTAGCTAGAATTCGAGGCTTCTTCTTCGTCAATAGCCCTAAGCTCGGTCGCATGTTTCTTCTATATACACCTTTTGAGAGAGTAAGGTATTCTACAATTTTTTGTCCAAACCCCAGTTGGCGTTGGGACTTTGGCCGCACGACGTGTGGCTCAAACCGGATTCGATAGAATAAGATTGATTTAATTAAAAAGATGTTTATATAATTTACTATTATCGAGTTAGTTATAAATCTGTTCTAATATTCACACCCTGGTTTGTGAAGGAAAAGTTTCCAGTAATGTTGATGCCGGGGACATCAGACTCTGCAGCGTAGAAAAAGCCCACCACGGCCACCAGATAGGCGAGGATGAGGATGGAGCCCTTGAAATAGTTAGACTTGCCCTCTGCATAGATGTAAGAGAACAAAAAGACACAGAAAATAACCATGCAAAGATCCCATTTGGGGAACACTAGGGTGAACATAAAGTCGTGGATTGGTCCAGATACCGAGGGCGCACTCCAGATCGAATAGAGTACTAAGGCAGGGGTTTGAAGAAGGCACACCTGAAGGGCGTAGGCAGAGCCAATTTCCATTGAAAGTGCAATGTTGCCGTTGATAGCGAAGGAGATGGCATTGAGGAACTCAGTAGTGTTGGGCACAAGGGCAAAAATGGTAATGCCTAAGAGCTTTTCGCTGATGCTAAAGTTTTGCAGGACAACATCAACGGTACTAACCAGGATTTCTGCAATAATGGCATAGAGCACGGTGGCACCCAGTAAGATGACAGTACTTTTCGCACGGCTCCAGTTCGGTGCATCATGGCCACCCTCTTCGTGATGTTCATGCTCCTTAGGGTAGTGAGGAGTTGTAGTCCCAGGAGTAGTCATAAGGCCAGATGCTTGAATGCTGACGTGTTTATTGCCGGGCGATTTTGTATGTGAAGTACGGCGCAGACCTCCTGAACTGGAGCTTGGCTGAGACTGTTGATGGTCCAGGGCAGGTGGTGGAAGAGTAGTTCGTTGCTGTTGCTCGGTTGCACTTGGCAAATGATGAAAGTGATGATGGGCCTGCTCAACCTTTGGATTGATAAGCCCTGGCGCTAATTCAGAGGCAGTCGGAGTGGACCAAATCATTGCAGCGTGAGTCCGCAGCGTAAACCATAAGCCAATGAAATATGAAATAAACAGCAAAATTGCGCAAATGTAGCTGAATGGCTGGATCATGGACGTGTAGAGATTGTCTCGTTCCAATGGAAGCTGGTACATTTGACATCTGCTACAATTTGGATCTGCAGCGACTCCAGAGGCTGGGTCCCTGCACGGTGTACAATGGATTTCATAGGTTCCGTAGATTTGGTAGAAAATTGTTGGCGCAAATGCTCCGATGATTGCAAAGATTAACATTGTGGAGCTCACACCTGCCGACTTTGGATTGTATCGCTGGGTCTTTCGCTTAATAGCACCCGCGCACATGGAGATGCCTGGTAAAAACAGGACACCGGCCAGGATACTGCCGACAATACTGCCTTCAACCAAATCACCCTTTCCTTGGCTCAGTGCCACAGCATATAGATATACCTCTACAACAGTGGCGAAGAAGGCATTGGTGGCAGCACCCATGCCCATGGACGACTGGGCAGAGATGGAGGCGACGGCCTGACCAATAAAATAGGCCAACGGCACGACGGACAATAGGGCGAGGAGGAATAAGGTAGCTGCAGATGTAAGAAGACTCTCTATTTTCCACCAACCAGCGAGAACGTAGAAGTCAAAGATTACAAATACAACTGGGAACATGAAATTGATAAAAAAGATATTGGTGCCGTCAATGGTGTATTTATAATAATTCCAACCCAGCGCTCTATACGTGCAAAGGATAATAGACGACGACTGAGAGGTGGACAAATACAACGAGGCTGGTTTAAATGACAGAGCCAAGGGATGACGACGTAATTGGTCAGCCAGGATGTTGGTCACTTTGGCCATAGGAATGGAAAAGACTCCTAACCAGCAAATCATTGAAATGAAATACAACAACGGGGCAATGACAATGTAATACCACACGTAGAACAAGATACGGCCCAAGTTCCACTGACCACGACCGAACAAGCGTCGCTTGCGAATTCCACCGGCGTTCGAACCGGAACGCGACAACAACGGTTCGTCGGCATCGGCAGTCTGGCTATCGTTGGGTTCGGCTTCTTCAGTCAGGGTATCATTACTACCTGCCCCGTTACTATTGTTATTCCCGCGACTGACTGCATTCCTTCCGGGCTGGTCTCTTGGAGTCGGTTCAAAAAACAGTCTGCCATGTTCAACATCTCCAGCTTGCCATCTATGATATTCGGCCAATGACCGGCCCTCGCCGAAATCTTCGTGCAAATAGTTTTCGTCTTGCTCTAGCTCCACAAAGCGTCCAAATGGGAACGCCAAGTACACGCCCAGCGAAAACAGAGTTTTTCCATATTCCTGTGCCGACGGCGACCAAAAGAAAATCAAGCACGACGCGGCAGCCACCGTGCACACGACAAGCATGAGTAGACCAAACGTGACGGTCCACACCAAATTGCCCAGTCGAACCCACCATGTGACGGTCTTACCGGGAGTTGAATGGATATCACCCTCGGCAATCTTTTGCACGGATCTGTCTTTTTTATAGAGAGCTGGCTTCCAGATTCTTATACCAAAAGGATGGGTGGTATTAATTGCATCCTGTCTTTCTCTCAGGGTGAATGTCTCTGTGCTGCTTGTACTCTCATTATCCGAGTCGCCGTCTTCGCCTCCATCGCCAAGCTCATCTTCCTCCTCACCCTCAACTGGCTCGTCATAGCCTGCGGCCTCATCCTCAGGCTCCTCCTCTATTCTTGGGTGGTGGGTCTCTGGCGTGTCACTGGCCAATGGCTCAAAATAGTTCTGGCTAGCCACCTGCTGTCTGCCACCTTTTAGTCCACCGCTCTTGGACCTCCTCACACTGCGTCTATTTCGCGACCGTGCCGGTGGGTCAAAGTACTCCTGCTCCATGATATCCGCTTCCACCTCGTTCTCATCGTCATCGGTAGAATACTGATGCCTCCGTTGAGACGTCCTCCGTCTCAGCTGCGGCCGTGGGCTCATCTGTCCAGACTTGGGGGACGACTCGCCACTGCCTCCAGCGGCAATTACATTCCTGTGCGACGGCATACGAACTGTCGCTGGACGCGGTCTGTCTTTTGGACTCTGGCTCTGGCTTCCACTTTGGCTCATGTCCTTATCAAGGGGAATTCTCTGATTCCTTAGCCCGTCTTTCCCAGACAAGGGGTATTGATCCTCCCAATGCGGCATTGTGCCCTAACCCATAAATAATATAATATAACATAAATAATGTATAGAATCAGCCCATCTTGGTTCCGGGCGACCGATGGCCGACACCTCGCTACGCTGCTGAAACACACCATGTATGTGGACACGGTGGATGGTTGGCGAGATTATTGATTCGGAGTGCACTCTGTCTCTGTCTCAGGATTTATAGGTTTTCGCTCTACTCGGGCCAAAGCAGGGCATAAAAGGGTTATCGTCCGTTGAAATCTGGGGTTTTGTGCAATGCACGCGCAGGAATGTGCGATATGTAAGGGACGAAAACGTGAGCACGGCGGCGTAAGCAACAACACGGCTCTCTGCTGTACGAACCCAAGTTGGTTGAATCCACATTTCGACACAACACGACCAGAAAAATGCGGGTTCTTTCGCTTATGCTGTTTTGCTGCGCTTTTTTGGCCCTGAGTAAGTTCGTTGCAGCCTTTTAGTTTATTGTTCTGTTTTGCTAATCATGATGTATGCAGTCGTCTCGGCTGGCCAGATTGATAGAGTACAGACCACCGAGAAGAAGCCCGAATCGTCGTCCCCACCACCTCAGACGCCGACCAAGGTGGCCTATACCACCACGCTGAAGGACGGGTCCAAACAGGTCATCAACACCGTGTACAAACAAAAGTTCATCAAGACATACAAAACGGCGACGGTGGTGCCAAAAGGCACAGTCGGCCTCGGCTCCATCAAGGGCGAGGTCGGCGAGGTTCGTCCAGAGAGGTACTTGACAATTACTAAATAATACCCTTCTCTGCCACTACTACTCAGGTGTAATTTGTACTTTTATTTATTCAACCAAAAAAATTCTTTCGCCCCTGCACCGCCTCAGGCACTATCTACACGCTTTATCCTCCAGGCTCAGTTCTCCTCCCAACCGCGCTTGGCGCACACACCCTAAGACCCACGACCCGCGATCCCCTCCCCCTATCACACAGTCAAGGTTGCTCTGGCAACGCAGCGCTTGCAAGTGAGGGCTGCAGACGGAAGTTAGCACGAAGATACGTCATCTGAGTGTGGCGAGTGCCACACCCAATTTCCGAGCACATGCCGGAGGTTTTGCGGACCGATGCGCATAGGGGAAGGATTGTCGACGTAACTGCGATTTTGAAACACGTTTGTTTTTCTGGGTTTTGCAGATTTTGGGTATTAGGGATGGCGTTGAGGCGATTTGGATCCTGTTCTGTCGTTTGAATAAGCATCGGCGTGATCCAAAAAAAAAAAAAAAAAAAAAAAAAAAAAAAAAAGAAAAGGAGGAAAACGCTCGAAGCCAAAGAATATCTTGCTAATTAGCCGCCCCTGGTTGAAAAGCAATAAAGATCGCGGAAGTCTGCCGTATGAATCATGACATCTGTAATGTTTGATGAGCCCTGTACGTAAATGACCCTTGCTTTTATGATCGCCTGTACTGCAATGTAGATTAATGCCCCTAGAGGACCACAGGAATCTGCCTTTCCTACGTTGGTCCGTATGCCCACTTCCCCTTTGTTAACTGCTTTTCCATCGGCCCAAATGGACTCGCTATTCGCTTCTTTTCCCAAGCGAAACACAGAAAAACCTCCATCGATTCAATGCCCTATCCGTACATCTAACGGGAGTCGAACTTGTCTTTCTTCTTCCCTTTCGCAATTGAGGAAGACACAGTACATCGTTTTAAAAAACTAGCTCTGAGTGAACTTCAGCAAGTGGGCAGCTGGCACTGCCTCACGTATCTACCTATTCCAAGACACCGTTCCAGCTCTTATCCAAAACGAGCCCGTCGTCAGCTTTCCCCCACAACGGTATATACTTACCTAAGGCAACCCATACCCAACCCGAAAGAATCACAGCAACGCCCTTTCCAAAACTAGCCCACCTTGTCTTGGCCATTGCCTAATCAGCTCCCAGCGAAGCTTTTCTTTTGTGCTTTGAAATAAATAAAACAAGCGTCACGTGATGGCCGAACAAAAAGAAAAAAAACAAAAAACGTGGACCTAAATAACCATGACGTGACGACGTGATTTGAAAAACAAACTGGAGGAAGGAGCTCACGTGACCATCCTTTAAGAAACGTTGACAATACAACACAAATAAAAAAGCAAGGATATATAGACGTATATATATAAATTAGACAAAGAATTGGTCATCCTTGAAAGCAGAGTCGTGAGGAGAGAATTCGATTTCATCTTTGGGGCTCAAACGGAGGAGCTCCTTGAAGCGCTGGCCGATTTGGCGGATTGGCTCTTGGGGCTTTGTGTCGGACAACCAGATGTTGACCCTGATGCCCATCCTTCTGACGTTGATGAAAATGCCATTGATGATCTCCTTATCGTTGTCGAGGGTGCCGCCAATGACGCCCAACAAGACCTTGAGCCATGCCTCGTCGCCGGTCACGGGCTTCTGGCCGTCCGGGCCTGGCGGCTGGTTGCGCGTCTTGTTGGAAATCACGTACATGAGACGGCCGCCCTTGCCATTGTGCGGATCTTCCCATTCTGGACGGATCCCGTCTTTGAAGAAGGAGTAGTCCGACTTGAGTTGCAGTTCCTCGATCTTGGGGATGGAGTTGAATGCGCCCCAGAACTCCTCGACAGTGGACACGGTCACAATCTGCTTCAACAGATCCTTCCAGTCCTCGCCGCTCTGGCCGGTGGAGGGCTTGGTGTACCAGAGCGTCCATCGGTGGCTCAATGGATGTGTCACCGTGAAGTCCTCTGTAGATCGCAGTACAGTAGGAGACACTCCACCCTCGTTGTTGCTGCTTTCTTCAACCTGCAGCTCCTCAACCTTCTTGGTCACTTCTTCAGTCGGAATGTCTGCTGTCGCCATCTTGCACTCTGAGTTTGTCTATTTTTCACACTTCTAACTGAACGCTTTTCCAGGTTTGAAGAAGAAGAAAAAAAAAAAAAACTCCCAACATCGGTTGACCGACCGGCCGTCCGACTTTTTTCTTTTGTTCGACACCCGTTCGCTTGCCAACAAAGCAAAAACAAAACATATCTATTCTCCTTGTGCAGTTCTTTTACTTTATTTTGCTTTCCTTTCTCCTGGGCATTGCGCAGTATAAATGGGGTAATGGGTGGGCATGAGAAGTTGCAGAGACATACGTCAAAAACAAAAAAGCAAACGAACCCGGACCGCAGTAATATTGAAACATGTTCTAGACCCCACAGATGAGCATCCTTTTCGTACAGTGCAATCGCCGTCAAGCCAATGCCTTCCCCGCGAACGCCTTAACGGCCGACGGCCCCTTGTATTATTATTATTAAATTTTTTTTTTTCTGTTTTTTACTTTGGTCTCACCAATTTCGCTTCCTGGCTTCGGTCGCCGGCACGAACCGAGAACCCAATGTGCGCTCGACAGCAAACATCGTACAAAGTGTCACTCAAACCTGTGCCAGCGCAAGAGCGGGCCTTTGTTCGTTGGCAAAGGACGGAATGGCCAGCGCGGTTTTGAAAAGGCCCCGAAAATGCTCCCCGCACACATTGCATACCCCTCAACCGTACAGCCGTTCCTCAGTCGGCAAAAAACGGAAACGCCGTCGACGATCGCGGATGCACCCCTTTTTTTACCCCAGGGCCTCCACCCCTCCTCCCTCTTGTTCTATCGCCTATCCATTAGCCCAAGCCGGGGCATTCTTCTTATACGCTCGTAACTGCATTGTTCCTCCACTCCCCCTCCTCAGAAAAGGGATGCCCAACATTGAATTGCTGTGGGTTAGGGTTACCCGCATTTTTGGTGTGTGGCAGTTGGGACATAATTACGGGGGAGGGAGGAACCCTTTCTGGAATAGAGACGACCAACGCAAAAGTATGGGGTCGACGTTGAGCAGGTACGCGGGGTTCATCGCGGGGATCGTGCCACTGCTGGCATCGCTGGCGATATACGGGGTTTACAGGTTCCAGACGTCGCTTATTTACCCGTCAAACTTCCCCGAGGGCAGCCGGGACATTGTGGACGAACCGTCCAAGTACGGCATTGATTTTGAGGACGTGACCATCCGGACGTCGGACGGAGAGCGGCTGCGGGCGTACGAGATGATTCAGACCGCAGGCTCGAGCAAGACGGTGGTTATGCTGTGTCCGAATGCCGGAAACATGGGCCACAGTTTGCCGATAGCCGAGCAGTTCTATAAGAAGATGGGGTACCATGTATTTGTCTTCTCGTACCGGGGCTACGGCAAAAGCACGGGCAGCCCCCATGAGCAGGGCATCAAGCTAGACTGTCATGCGGTGATCAACTATCTGGCCAGCCACAAGGTCCTATCCCACACAAGCCTTGTGTTGTATGGCCGCAGCTTGGGCGGGGCAATTGGCATATACATGGCCACGCTGCCAAGCTCCAAGGGACTGATTTCGGCGCTCATTCTCGAGAACACGTTCCTGTCCATTCCCAAGCTCATCCCCAATGTGCTGCCACTGTTGAGTCCACTGTCGTTCCTGTGCACCGAGCATTGGAACTCGGAGAAGTTGATCGTACACATGCCCACCGACATCCCCGTCCTCTTCCTCTCGGGCAAGAAGGACGAGCTCGTGCCGCCGTCCCAAGTCGAGACCTTGTACCAGCTGTGTCCGGCCGAAGTCAAGCAGTTGGCCGAGTTTGACGACGGCACTCACAACGACACCATCATCCAGCCGTCGTACTGGTCCCAGGTGTACAAATTCATCAAACAGGTTGCTCCGGCTGAGTAGGTTTTATGTAGTAGCTTTCGATCAAATCAATTACCCATCCTCGCGCGCCGCATCCGGCTGTCACCTAAGCGAGTGGGTGTGTGCCGACAGCCGCGCTGGTCCGCTATCTATGATTCGCCACAGACATACAGCTAAGAGACAATTGATAAGCATGCTCGAGTGTGCGTATTTTAGCCGGTTGGCCAACAGCCATTATATGGCCTATGAGACACCCAGCTTCCCCTACGAAACCGAACCACGGAACCAAGTGCCCGAGAGAGGATCGAGTCAGACCTCAAAAATTGCCCGATTGACCGGTCACGTGAGCCAGGAAGAAAAAAAGAAATTTTGCTGAGCGGTGGTGAAACGGCCGCGCGCGCATGGATATACGCTGTGCCAAAAACACAGCACAGTTCTTTTTTGCACGGCTTGAAATGCGGGTAAGTCTTTAGCCTTGGCGGCCGGTCGCGCCCCCTCCGCGAGGATCGGCGGCGGACGAACCCCCCCCCTCCACTGGCGACTCAGATAGCGATGGAGCGAGATGTGTATATATATATGCAGGTATCTGGACCTGGGGACGGTTGCCTCACCACCGACTGCCCACACTACTGTTTGTTTTTCTCTGCATTATGAACATGAACACCGAGCATTGGGACCAGCCGTTGTTCCAGGACTATACGTACGACCTGCAGCCGCCTCAGTTTAGCGACTATGCCGGGGTCGACTACCAGACCATGATGTATGACTACAACAACAACAACCCGGTGGTGACCACCACGGGGTTTTCGTTTGATATTCCTCTGTACACAGCCAATGGCCATCATGATCTGTTACCGGCTGCAGCAGGCAACAACCACACTGGGCTCGCTGCTGACGACGACGCCACCCGCCGGTCGAGCGTGGCTTCGACCGGCAGTACCACGTCGTCGGCCACCACCACCACCCACAAGGCCAAGTTCTCGCCCAAGCCCAAGTTCAGTGCGGAGGACGATAATCTGCTGATAGATCTCAAGGAGAATCGCAAGATGACGTGGCGCCAGATCGCCGAGCATTTTGACGGTCGTACTGCCGGGGCACTCCAGGTGCGGTATTGCACTAAGCTCAAGGCCCGGTCGGGAAGCTGGACAGACCAGGACATTGCCAGTCTTAAGCGGGC